>MU261896.1:0-85280 GCA_020310875.1 Ceratopteris richardii
AGGAGACATGGAAACCCCTTGCATGGGTGAGGTGGATCTTCCTATCCTCATAAACAAGTGACCTTGACAGTGAAACTACTAGTGTGCCATGATGACGACCTGATAGAACCCCTAATCCTTGCAAGATTGGTTGTACGATCACTCAGTGGACCTAAATCTTAGACAAGGCTCCTTGCAGATTGGAACCTTAGATCAGAAGCGAGTGATACCGCTTGACTTCCCTAATGGCATTCCGTCTGAGGTTTGTAACCCTAGACCCTATGAAATGCATGCGACGGAAGACCGGAAGATCTTTGGTCAGAATAGTCACGTTACGTCTACACCAACCCATGTGGGCTTGGCTATGGACAATTGTCAATCTAAAGGACGTCAGGAGATTTTCCCTTGGGCTTCTTGCAAATTAGAAAGGTCAACCACCCAACCACTTGGTCAAATGGACACCATCAGCGGTCAGGAGGGTTAAATCAGCGGACAAATGGACACTATCAACTGCGGTGTCCATCCTTCCACACTTACTGCAGACTGGCCTAGATTAAAAGTACAAAATGGAGCACTTCTAATGGGCAGGTTTCGCAAGTGTTGGACCTCCCTTCTTTTCCAAAGCAGAGTGTCCCTCCGACCTCTCAACCTCAACCACAAAAGAGTCAACCACGACAGAGGAACCCAAACCGACGACAGTATCAGACTACTCAAAGAAAGCAGCAGTATCAGTATTACAAAGCAAGAGGCACAAGACAGATATGGGTGCCAAAAGGACAGAAAGCACTGACTGATTTCAACAATGTAGACAATGACAAGAAGAAGTTTCAGCTGAAGCAGAGTCAATATTCAACACCTTCTCGACCTTCTTCTATGAGTACGAACACTCAACAAATTTGGATCGCCAAGAAGTACCTTACAAACCGACCCACACCCACGCAGATTTGGGTACCAAACAGTGTATTATAGCTCAACCCTCAAGCCATGTAATATATAACCCTCAAAAATTTCTTCACCCTTCAACCCCACCAAATCCGACCTCATCTTTTGTCCCTCAACAGAAGCCTATCACCCGCTCACACACTCTTAGGAAGTGGGTACCGAAACGTATCCAGACGCCTCCTACAACTCCCTTATCTAACATAACTCCCACCCCGATTAATCTACAACCATGTAATAACTCATTCACGATTGAACCTTGTATAAATCCACACACTATAACCCAACGTCATCTGTAATAACACCTCATCAAGAAATGTATGTATCATCTGAAAGCATGTAGGTGTCTAGAGACCTGCACTAGTTCTGCAAGAAGCATTGCATCAATCACATCACAACACTTGGCTACACGGGTTACACATCGGCTATGGAAAGGGATTGCGGTCTCACCTTAATGGGATCATAATTAATTTCCATACTAATGTGTTAATCTTTGTAGCAGATCTTTTCCATTAGCACGCCAATCACCATGCAAACCGAAGAAGGGCCATCAGAAGCTGGACCCATTGTACCCAAGGCTAATATTGGTGAACTACTAGCAGAGCCCCATCCTACAGCTCAGCCCCCAAAATTCCAAGGATTTCCACGACCCATGCCTATTGACGATACCCCCAGGGGTTATACTGAGAAGATTCATCATAATTCTCACTGGTTTCAAGGGCTAGCAGGACCATTAGCAGATGTGATTTTATATTTGAGGCTAATTTGACTTTTGATGACCGTACTTGGGGCAAATATCAGTTTTTCTCAAGAGATTTTGAAGGATTACAGAACACGGAAGATCTAACACATGTTTGGGCAAGAGCAGGGTTTACAGAGTATTTCAGTGACCCTTTGCCTAAACCTGACTTCTATAGATGTTACTATTTAGTCACAACATTGATGGCATCAGAGAACAAAGATTTGCCAGGCACCTTCATTTTTCCATCCTTAGTGAACGATCCACCTTATAAAAGATTTTATCTTTCTAAAGACTTGATTCGAGCCGCCATCAAGATTCATGGAACCCACACTCCAACGGAACGAGAACGGCTAGTTCCAGAGCCGATGAAACGTGGACACGTTACCAAGTGGGAAGAGATTTCAGCAATCACACTGAGCTTTCAAAACCACTGCGGATATGCATGCAGCATTTTGCTTTCCCCGCTCAAGACAGATTCACAATGCCTCACAAGCGCATATGGTTTGGTTTGTATTTAGCATGTACTGGACCCAGACAGTTGATCTCGCAAGCTGGATCATTGTTCAGCTCTACTTAGCACAACACAGATGGGAAAGAAAGAAGGTCATCAATGGATGTTGCGCTCTCACGCGCATCATATATATGTGTTTGGCTTACGATTTACCTATCGAGTGAGCAATGACAAGTGAGGAGCTGAAAGCCTTCAAGGGAACAACAAAGAAAGCTAGAAAGCCTAGCAAAGGAAGAGTAGGAAAGCGAATGAGAGGAACTATCCCCTGCCTTCAGGTGCCGGAATCACCCTCACCACAACCATCTCCAGAGCAGTCTCTGACAGAAGCCACTCCAATAGTACAACCTATTCGTATACGGTTATCAAGATTAGTTGTAATAGAGGGCACTACCAACACAGTCACTCCTCAAGTAGCCAGTGTCCCAGGACCTACCACCACAGCAGAAGTTCCCACCACTATTGGTGCGGAAGCTTTCTCTTTTCCGATACCAAACATGGAAGCAGAGCCACTGGATGCAACCTTTGATTTTGAAATGCAAGATGCTTTCTCTAGTGAATTTCAGTTCTCAGAAGGAAATATATTTTCTCAGGAATATGAAAGGCCCAGCTACCCTACCACACCACGAGGTCCACCACAAGGACAAGTAGTGTCTAGTTCCGAAGGAAAGAACGGAAACCGACAAAGATGAAGGCGATGACAAAGCCAGCCAGGGCACTCACGAATCCCAAGAGCATGGACAGACAGATGAACAAGGACAGCACACTGACACCCAGGGAGACACCAGTACACATGAAGATGAAACCTTTGAAGCAGCAGCTTATACACTAGCCATCAAGAAGCTATACCGCACCATGGAGAAAGTTTGGGCATGCAAGAAATTGACTGAGGAAGAGAGTCAAGCACTTATAGAACAGGAACTTGTCTCAAGCAGATTCGAAGAAGTATATATCAGAGGCTTCCGAGAACTTGTCAAATCAGTGGGATCGATAGAAGCCTTACGATATTTGCAAAGGAAACCGTTACCGCAGTATGACCCGTAGAATCCGTCTACTAACCAAACCTCGTGAATATATTCCGGTACCCACCGGCGGTCAATCTTCAGAACAGGCCAAGGAAGCACGTCTCGTCCCTGAAGGCTCATTGGCAGAAGACACCATTATCATCGACTCCCCACCTCGTACTGTTGTACATAACACCACAGTTGTTGAAGTACCTACCACCCCATCCGCTCCTCCGTCACCTCCCACCCATCCAGTCTCCCCATACACCCTCCTTCTCCCCGAACAACATCCTCCTTCTCCGACGGAGTAGCAAAAGTAGTCCTTACTCCCATTCATCCCACCATTCCCGCACCCACTCAACCTAGTCTACCACCTAGCACACCCACCTTCCTATCTAATCCAATTTTCCAACCATCCTTTTCGTCCTTCCCCACACCTCCAAGACCCCTTTTCCCATTCCCACCTCCATTAACCTTCTCCCCAGTCTCACCTCCCCGACCCACCGTAACTCCTCTTTCCCCTTTCCACCAAGCCGTCCAAGACAACCCCTTGTAAATTACTCTTCAACCTTTGTCAATCTTGTATTTACACCCACACACCTACCCACGATCACACCACTATTCACAGTCACCGCACTCGACACCACATCCAGCGATATGGATATATCACCACCCACTGCACCTCCACTCACTTCATTGGTGGCACCACAATATTTAAGCACACCACAATTTTCCACAATCACCACAGCATCCACATTCCCACCCCCATTCCCCATTCCCTTTGCATCTACACCTACTGCATCTCTTCGCTTAGCACATCGTTTAATATTATCACCCACTGTAGATACTGCATTCTGACAGATGTTCACATGTATGACTCAAGTAAGAGATGAGTTCACATCTTTGGGAAATAATTATCAGCAGCTACAGAGGACAACCAATGATTTACAATCGCAGCTAAATTCACTGACCATCGAGAATGCCTCCCTAAACACCAGATACCAAGAACTCCGAGAGGCATACCACAAACTAGAACTAGGAAGTGAAGAGAAAACCAAAGAGGCCATTGCTGATCTTGACAATTTGTTAAGGGCACAGACCATTCGCAACGCAATGTTAACACGTAATATGGATTACTTAGATGACACTTGGCAGCCGTGAAAGAAGAAAACCAGCGCTTACAAGAACAAAATAGAGAGAATCTAGAAGCTGCCTTAGATCAGCCAGACCAACCACGAAGCCCTAGTCGCTTTAAAGCCGTGCCCTCAGAATCGATGAAAATGTTACTAGAAGATCATATCAGATTGTTAGATGATTACGACAGCATGAACGAGCAGTTTTAGAAACTCAAAGATGAAAACAAGATCTTGCAGTTACGAGCACCAATACCACAAGGCCTACCAGCTCCTGCGGACCCATCTCCTGACATCCTAGAGGAACTCAACGCATTACGGGCCTAGGTATCTACTCTTGAATCAAGGATAGCTATATATGAAGCACCGCCAAGGCCAGATTCCCCACCAAAGCTCCCAGCTGATGAAGAAAATGTAACTATTCTAGTGGAGGAAACTTTTGAGGAAGCTTATGAGCCCCAACCCATCCCAAGCGGACAAGTCACGACTGAAGCCCAGACAACTTACGAACTTCCTACTCCCGCATGGATGAAGACAATAGAAGAACTGGGAACGACCCACTCAGCAAGGGTAGAGGCGCAGTTGCACGCGATGGTGATGATTGAGGAAAGAATTTTACAATCGCCCTACTTTGCTCACTTGGCCCCGCGCAGATACAGATCAGGGCATGAGCTACAATATAAACCTTATTTCATGTTGATGGCAGAATATCAGTTAGCCATAGAGAAAGAAACAGGCAAAAAGCCCTCCCACGCAACTCAATTTGAGCCGGAAGATTTGCCATTAGATGCGCAGCAAGGAGAAATCTATCAACCGGAATGGCGCAAGGATCTCTTACAGAAATATCCTGAATGATGAGTACATGGGCCAAGGCACCACTACATTTAAAGTATAACCCATGTTGGGACCAGTGCCACGTCGTCCGCTCCTGGAAGGCATTTGCTATTAAAATACAGAACAACAAGCAATGCCAGGACCGGTTAAACTACCCATACTTCAGGCCACCTATAGGACCACCTACAATCGGATATATGATGGCCATGATTCACCACTGGCTCCCTTGCTTGAAACATATGGACGACATAGCAGCGCATATGACTGCCAAAATCTTTGACATGATGCAAATGGTTTTTAAAGTCTTCAGAACGCGTCAAGGCACCTCATGTAAACACCCCGGGCTTCGAGCATGGCAATCTAGATCTTGCATATGACATGAGTACAACACCATTGCTACGGGTGTGTTACGCCTGGCATTGCAGAATCAAATACTTACCGGCGTGCTACAAGCAAACCTTCGAAGAAATGTTCACAACCAGTTTTTGGGAATACCATTCAAAAGTGTTCATCAGCAGGCCAACCCACCTATTGCAACTATTCGCCTGTGAACAGATGGTTTATTCCACACATTATTGACTCCCACCACCTGATGAACCGCAACCAATTGATTGGGAGAAACTCGAGGCAGATTTGGCCCGAGGCATTCGAATATCAGAACACACCCTCGCTCAGGAACTACTCCAGAATTACATCCGATAGACCGTACAACAAGGTTCTGTCGAGGACGACAGAAGCGAGAGGGAAGGGGGTGTTGGCAGTAGCCAGAGGCATAGAAGACGCGGAAGCATGTAAAGATAGAGCAGGGAGCCAGTCGAATCAATTTTTCAAAGATTATGTTTTATAAATATTCTTCAAAACCTCCAATAGTGATTTTCATCACTATTGTAACATATGTAACATAGAAAAACCCTTTTTGTAATCCGTAGCTCCATTTTGTGCAAGCGAGGAGTCCTTGAGCTTGAGGAGGTTAGGTAGAATGAGCATACCAATTTTGGTTATTTTTAGACACCGTTTACCCTTTCAAATAGCATCTAGGACCTATTTTTTAACTATGCCGATCACTAGATGTGAAACCGGTCAAAACTAGTCTAGAATCTATAAAAAGAGCTAGAGAGCTCATTTTTGAGGTTAGCTTGTTGAGTAGAGAAGAGCTTAGAGTTATTTTGAGCTTGTAAGAGTGTTCTTGAGCAATAGAGTTGATTTCTCACCTTCCATTGTGTCTTGCTTGTCTCTTCGTAGTGTGTGTGTATGTGTGTGTGCATCTCTATGCTTCTCACCTTCACTCTCACTTCATCTCACATTCACCGATCTTCATATCACTCCTATCTCTTCTGCGGATTGACATTAAGGAGGTGGAGCTTCTTAACGTGGTTCTCACCATTGTGCTAGAGCAACATTGACTTTGACTATGGTTTACTTTGACCAATATGACTTTTATGGGCTCAACAGTTGCCCACCACCTTTAACCAAGGTTTCCCAATTAACAGGGGGAAGCTTCCTTCTACCTGTGGCAGCCTTAAAACAACAAAGTACAAGTTAAAGACGGTACCTTG
Source organism: Ceratopteris richardii (assembly GCA_020310875.1). Lineage (NCBI taxonomy): Eukaryota > Viridiplantae > Streptophyta > Polypodiopsida > Polypodiales > Pteridaceae > Ceratopteris > Ceratopteris richardii. The sequence continues at coordinate 6,696 of MU261896.1, forward strand.
TATCTTGACTGAACTCTAGGGAACCACTCCCATAGGCCTTACTATGCTTTGGTCTGCCATTGTTACAGTAAAGTTGGCAGGATCGTGAAGGGTATAGTCCAATCTTTTTTATGGTATATTCAGGCATCAAGTTAATGCCAGAACCACCATCCACAATAACCTCCTTGAAACTCATGACCTTTAATAGAGACTGTTAGCCGAGGGCTCTTGTAATCTGTGAGGGGTGCTTCCCCTACATTTTTATCTTTATGCATAACAGCAGCCTTTGCCACTAAACTTGTTGTGGACATTTCATCAATTATCTGCAAGAGTTCTGACCTGAACTTCCCATCCATCTTTATTAAATAAAAATACTAACCTCCTTTTTCATGGACTTGAGTAGTCTGGAGGCTTCTGATTCCTTAAGAGCCTGGGCTCCATTTGACTTATCAAATTCCTCATGGAGCCCTGTTGAATGCATGTCCATGGCATCACTGGTACCTATGAAATTTTCATTTTGCCTTGTGTCTACACATGTGGTGGCTTTGTTCTCAAGGGCACCTTCGTCTTTGTTCATCCATTAATCATTGATTCTTGACCTATTTCCACTTGATCCTTCCCTTGCTTCTTGTCTTCACTGTAAAAGATTCAATTTCTTCTAATTGTACCAACCTGGTGGATGGTGATGGCTCATTTACTTGATCTAACCTTTCTTCTTTGTGCACAGAGATCATTTGAATGTGAGGCCCAGATGAAGATGCTTGGTTCTTAGGACAACCATTAGTATAGTGGTCTCTGGCCTCTAGGCAGTTCCTGCAAGGAGGGGCATTTTCTGGGAGAGTGCAACCTACTTTGATAGTGCCCACATTCTCCACATCTGAAACAAATAATTGGCCTCCTAAGCCCATTTCCAAAATTATCCCTCTGTCTAGGGTTGTAATTATTACCTTGATTCGGTGCAGCATCCATTACATTTGTGGGTGGTAGGGATCCTCCTTGTGTCCACTATGTCGTTGCAGGCATTCCCCTTGATTGGCATTCATGGGCCTCGTGACCAACTTTCCTGCATAAGTGGCAAGTCACACTTAACAGAGGACATTCACTTACTATGTGACCTTGCTTGCTGCACATGGAACACCAAAGTCCACTCTTGATGCCACCCACTTTGAGTTCCTATAGCTCTTATCGCAGCTGAGCCAATTCCTCTGCTTGGGCCTCCTCCTCCTTTTGGAGCTTTAGTGCTTCAATCTCCCTTCTCAAGTGAGCAACAGCATTCTCCTCCTCTTTGTAGGGCTTATTTCTTTTAAGCCCTCAAGCTCCTTCCTTAGCTGGATCACTGGATCCTCCATTTCTGTACCATATGTTGGTTGGGAAGAAGTTGCTCCATACTCGTGCCTTATCTGCTCCAGGCATGTAGTTGTGTTGATGAACTCCTGTATGGAGGCTGTAGGTAACACTAATTCCTTTATTTTGCATTGGTGGCCACTGGTAGGGGCTTGGCTAACCATTTCTTAACAAAAAAATCATGTGGTGGATCTGGCAATTTAGCCATTAGTGCCTTGGGCCCTAGTCCCAAACTCTGGGAACTTTTCACCTGGACCCAATCTCAAATTTTCTAGTTCTTCTATGATCATCTCTACAGTATTCCCATGTTGGAATTGATTTTTAAATGCATCTTTCATCAAATCCCAAGTTGTAAAATGGTTCTCAACAAATTGGCTGAACCATTTATCTGCTAATCCCTCTAATGTGGCAGGGAAAAGTATCAAAAAGCATCCTCCCTACCCATTAAGCCTCTAGTCTTACATAGTGCTAAAAAACCTTCTAATGTGTTCATCCGGATCCTCCTGAGCTAAGCCTTTGAAAGAAGGAAACTTTATATTTAATCTTTAGAGTAAGGTTTCCAAGTCTACCTGTCCCGCCATGCTCTTTACTGATGAAGTTGATGAAAGTGGACTAGAGGACCTTCTAACAGCCTTCCTTCTTGTTTGCTTGCAGGTGACCCTCAATGTTTGGGATTGGGTTGCGGTCATGGGTTGTTCATAGTCCTCTTAATATGAGATAATTGATAGAATATGTACCTCTTAGTCCACTGAAGTGGTACTATCGACACTTGAATATTGCTTCTCCAACTGCAATATATCTTCTCCTATGCTCAAATCTCCTTGGAAGTCCCACCGTGCGTGCCAAATTTTGTTGGGGGATTCTTGGACAAGAAGGAGTTTGAGGGTTTGTAGGAGAAAAGGAAAAGACAAGAAGAGAAAATACACCCTGGAAGCCTCTACCGATTGATTACACTAAGACAATTACAATATTGAAGCACAATACAAGCAAATATTTCTGTGCAAAATCCCACAGAGTGCTCAATTACAAATTACCAAATACCCAAAGTCTTCTTGCTGCCGACCTCCTCTGCACCAGACCTCCACCTACTTCAAGCTTACCCTTGTGCACACCTTGCACCAAGCTTCCACTAAGGGGGAGGAATGAATACCTTCTGTCGGCACGCGCACACTGCAAGGAGACCTTGAGATCCTTGGGGGACTAGCTTAGCACTCTCTACACAATCCCTTAGTCACTCTCCATGCACTCCTCACTTCCACTTCTCTGCGTCGCACACTGGTGACTCTTGCCCTTCTCTCTCTTGCTTCACTTAGACTATGCTTCTCTTGGTTACTCTAGAATTGTCCAAGAATAGTCCTTGCCTTGATTTGAGTGTGTCGATTCACGTACGCTCCTAACTGCAAGAGTATCTTGGTGCTCACTTTGATGTCCCAAGATTGTCTTTACAAGTGGCAGCCAACGACTCCCTGTTTTGTCCTGTAGTGACTTTAGAATAAAACCAAAAATTTTAATTGGGGGGCTATACTTTCACTTCTGTGTACGCTGCCGCTTCACATACCTTCACATTTTCCTTTTAACTCTTCAAATATGCACATAAGGGAGGGTTCACCTGAACCTTCCAAAATACTTTAAAAACACTTTGAACCTTAGGGAAATTAGAGAAATACCTCTGCAACCTGCAACCCACTTTCTCCAATTTACCCTTTGTGGACCATTAATTATGCACAACCTGTGCACTTTGACACCTGCACTTTAGCACTTTGACTCTGCACCTATTGACTTTGACCTTGACCTTGTTCACTTTGACCAATTTGACTTTGACCTTTTGACTCTAACTTTGGTTGACTTTGACTTTGGTTGACTTTGACTGCGGTCGACTTTGACCAATATGACTTTTATGGGCTCAACAATAGGTTTCATTGGTTTTGGAAATTGACCTATTTCAATCTTTCCATTAAAATGTATCACTTCTCTTTTACATCTTAATGGATGATCGTCAAGCAAGATTTTATTGAGATTCTTACTATAAGCTAATCTCAACCAATCACCACAATAAGAATAAGCCTTATATCCCTTATTAGATATTCCTCATTCATGAAAACCATAAAAATATAATTAGATTAACTCACATACAATTGTATACATATTAAATTAAAAAACCACATCATTACTTGAACAGACACTATATCCTCCAAAATCATCTAGAGTCCAAGCCACAATTCCACCAACCATAATGTTTCTTTGATTAATGCTTCTCGATACATAAACGATATTAATACCTCTTCATAACTCTTGGATATCATCAATGAGAGGAGCAAGATATATATTCATGTCTTTAACTTGTCTTTTTCCTAAGACTAAAAGTGAAAGCATTAAATAATGCTAAGGTATGGCGGAAGATTGTAGTTGATGAGTATTAGTGGCCATGTTCACCATTTACTAGATTTCATAAAAAATAGATTAACCCCATCTAATGCAACTCCTAACTTTAGATTACATGGCTCTTGTGCAAAATCAGGCCATCTAGAATCAGTATGTTGAAAAGTTGCACTATCTGTTGGAATTCTCATTACTCCATTACTACTTTTATGATCAAATCCCCATGTCAAAAGCATTGATAATTTAGGGCTTTGAAACATATTTTTAATTCGAGGACCCAAGGGAAAATGTCTCAATACTTTTTTTGGGGCTTTACCCTCTTCATCCTTATATCAAGGAGATTGACATTTTGGACATTATGTGTATGTGTGTGTATATTTGTATGTCTGTATGCATTCATGTATATGTGTATGTCTATGTATGTATATATTTATATGTGTATGTGTATGTGTATGTCTGCATATATATAAATAGATAGAAAATTAAAAAGTATACCATAATAGTTCTGAAACAGATACATTACTCCATCCATAACAATTTTGAGGATTGAGAATAACTAAGCTTACACTTAGTCATGTCAAGCGACTTCCTTCATATATGCTTTATACATTCTTCTCAAAGATATTTCTCATTTTAAATGAGGTCTTACTAGCAACTCAAAATGGTTTGGTGGAAGATCATCAATATCATACATTGGAATCTACACATATTAATAAAAATCATTAACATTCCATAAATGAATGAAAAATAAACTTTAAAAATAAATTTAAACATGTAAGCTAATTCAAAGACAATTTCAATCAGTTAGATTTTTTAATGCAACACAGGATAGGTGGATAGAAAGTTTTCATTGCTCTCTAGCTAAAAGGTGCTCTTGGAGGTCTATGCCATCCATAATTCACTAATAATTCATCACCAGCATGTAATGAAGTAATTGTTGGTTTAGTTAGTCACTAATATTGCACCACCATATCCAATTTTAAAGATAATGAATGATGTCATGTTTTAATGCCGATAGCAGTAGGAAAATATTTTCAAAACAAAATCGTTGAACAAGCCACATTGTGAATCTGTGCGCTTGTAATTGTATACCCCTTGTCATGTACTCCATGACACATCATTCATATTGTGAATCTAGAACCCTTTCTTTACCCATCTCTTTTCTCAAATCCTTACTGTACTAAGCAAGGGATTCCATTTGTATTTAAAACGACCTCCACCCTCAACTTTCACATCATTTGGCACTAAGTGCCCATCTTTGTACATCAAGAATATAAGAAGAAGAATCTTTGTGTGTGCAGGTGTGGGTTGGAGGCTAGTCTAATCCCACCCACCAAACTCTCTCCAAGTGTCTAAGCCTACTCTAAGGCTCCATTGGTGTACAACGGGCTAATCTAAGCCCCCTCCTCTCGCGTCGACTTATCTTGGTGTTGACCAAGTGCAGGGCTACTATAAGCCCCCCCCTCCCCAATAATTTTAAGTGTGGTGTCCAATTGTTCATTTCAAGCTTTGCAATTATTTTGAAGCGATATTTTTGGCAAGTATCTTTGATGGTGTTTCTAAACACTTTACCCTCAAAGCTTGTAATGTCCAAAAGTGAAGGTAGCTCATTATCTATGGCTAACTTCTTACCCTCTTTCACCCCTATTTTTACACCTAAGGATGAATGCCTCAATGGAAAAAATTACAATCTATGGAAAGATGTCATGTGGGCATATCTCTACATGAATCTTCTTCATGAGGTAGTAGACGGGTCAGACCCCGAACCCAATAGGGATACCAACTTAGACAATTGGCATGTGTGGAATGTCAAGGACAAAAGAGCTTTAGGTCAGTTGTGACTTGGTTGTGACGAACTGACGAAAGGACATATCACGGCCTGTAAGACGTCCAAGGACGCTTGGGATACGTTAGCCGCTTTGTATGAAGACAAAACCCCTTCAAAAATATATGCATTAGAGGCCGAGTTTCATAATTTGACCATTCGGACACACGACACAATTACCAAGGTCATAGCCCAATTTGAGGACTACCAACATAAACTAGCACTATGTGGTAGGCAGATCTCTAGTGAAGACATGGCCATTAGGCTTCTTAACAAGTTACCTAAGCCGTACGAGACATTTTTCACAACTTTGTATAATCGCGACCAAGTCTTAACTTGGGAAGAGGTTCGTCGACTATTGCTCCTTCACGACTCACGAGCCAAATCGACTTCCTCCCAAGAGTCTGCCATGAAGGGCAAAGGCCCATTCAATAAGGGCAACACCACAAGTCATCATGCTAGTAGTGGATCTAAGCAAGGATCACATAATTCATCGAAGAAGTTCACCTATAATTTTTGTGGAATATCAGGACACTTAGAAAAGTTTTGCTATAAAAAGAAACAATCATCGAAGGCTTCTATGTCTAGGAAAAGATCAAAAGGATCCCAACATAGATCCCACTGCTCTAGTGAGGAACTCTTCATCTCCACAGAAGCCAATGCCCTAGTTACTTCTAGCTCCCCGCATGAGTGGATCTTTGATAGCGGAGCTACCTCCCATATGTGCAAAGACAAGGACTACTTTAAGAACTCGAAGAGCACACAGGAGAAGTCTATCTTCGCAACAACAAAAGTTTACCCATTGAAGGAAAAGGGAAAGTTCAAATTTCCAACAATTAGGGGGAATGCAAGTCTTTATCCAATGTTCTTTTTGTTCCAAATTTATGTATGAATCTACTTTCCGTCAAGGCCATTACAGATTAGGACAAACAAGTATGGTTTGATAACACCTCAGTTAAGGTATTTGATCCCCATACAAATGATGTCATTGCTCAAGGTATTGAAGAAAAGGGCCTCTACAAACTATCTTGCTTTGTATCCAAAGAATCAACCTCAAGTTTGTGGCACCAAAGATTTGGCCACACTTCTTACTTATCAAAAATCTCTTCATCCCAACTTGTGAAGGGATTGCCAAAGATAGGGCAACTTACTGATGTCTGCCAAGCTTGCACCCAAGGCAAGCAACATAGGGCCCCAGTTCCCAAGGAAGCTTCAACACGATCGAGGAACCCACTAGCCCTTATCCACATGGACTTATGTGGACTCGTGAACACCCCATCCCTGAGTGGATCCCTCTACTTTTATCTTCTAGTAGATGACCACTCTCACTATATTTGGGTGTACTTTTTGAAGTCAAAGGCAAACACATTCTCTAAGTTTCAAACTTGGATCAAGGAAGTTGAGAATGAAGCTTCAACTAAAGTTAAAACCATCAGATCAGATGGAGGTGGTGAGTTTATCAATCATGACTTTGATAACTTTATCAACCAGAAAGGGATCAAAAGACAAGTCACTCAGCCTCATACTCCATCCCAGAATGGAGTAGCTGAAAGAAAGATATGCAGTGTGATGGAAATGGCAAGAATTATGCTTCATCACAAGGATCTACCCTACAAGTTCTGGGCAGAAGCCGTGCATACTGTTGTTCACATTCTTAATCGAGGATTTACAAGTGCATTACACAAAAAAACACCCTTCGAAGCATACTATGGAAGAAAAACTTCGAGTCTTTGGTAGTGAAGCTTTTGTCCATGTACCAAAAGAAGATAGAAACAAGTTACAATCAAAGTCCAAGAAACACATATTCATAGGGTACAGTGACCAATCAAAGGCATACCATCTATATGATATGGAAAACCACTCCATCACCATTTCGAAGGATGTGATCTTCAATGAAGCTTCCTCATAATCAAGAAAAGGAACTTTTTTCCATTTTTAGGAGTTTCTTTTCTCTCAGCTTGTATATATGCCTATAAACCTAATGGGTCACTTATTTTTTACATTCAATTGGTAATACATTCAATATTGTGTTTTGTGATCCAAGCTTCACTCTACGGCTCCCTATACTTCATATATGCATGAAAATAGTGAAAACAAAATGGGGAAGAAGATAATGCATCCAAACACATTACAAGCCATAGGCATGCACACAAGCTGACAAAGAAGTGGATAGAAGGTCAAGAAGAAGAAGTTATGAGCTGCTCTTTCTCAAGTTAGCCTCTATTCTTCAAAATGGAAAAAATTATTTACAAATGAGTCAAAAGTGACTCATATAGATATGCCCTAAATTAGGGGCTTTCACATAAATGGATTGACACTTCTAGACATTACTCAAGAAAGCTATCATCATACAAAAGTATGGTAGATGTTTGGGACTATACAAGTAGAGGACTCCTCTAGTGTATTTACAAGGCTTAATATACATCCAGTTGAGCTTTCTTTAACAAGTCATGGGTACTCTTTTGAAAAACTTTTATGTAACTTTAAACTCCCTCTCTTCTTCTCGTCAATCTTTCTTCCATTACTTCTCTATTCTCCTCAGCTTTCTTTTCCATGCAACACTCTCCCCCTCCTAGTATATGTCTCCATGATAGGCTTCATTTAGATTTTCCTGACAACCCACTTGTGAGTTATAGGGATACAGAATTCTAGTCTAATGCACTCTTGCAATGCTTTTGGGGAAGGGCTATTTTTTGCCACTATGATCTTCCAAAAGCTCCCCTTTGTTCTTATGAACTACAAACACATGGCTTAGTTCATTTTTCTTGAACATCCTACTTGTTCTTGAATCTTTCTCTATCATTACATGCATATTTAGGCTTATGTGTACCCTTGTGGGGCTCAGGTAGTGGGTGTTGGTATCTTTTATAATGGATGAGCAGTTCCCTTCTTCTTCTCTCGTTGTCTTCTTTTTTCTTTACTACATTCCCCTTCCACACGTTCCTCGTCCTCTTGAACTCTTTCATCCTTAGAAGGCTTGGTTGGTGACATGCATACATGTGAAAGATAAGTTTCTCTCTGATACTAATGGTATTGGCATTATCGATCATGAACTGCTACCATTGTTCAGGCTTGACTACATTGTTTGGTGCTTCTTAATTATCAAGAAAAATGTGAACTTCAAAAGCTACCAATATGGCATTTAAATTTGAAGTCACCTTCAATAATATTTCAGAATCAAGCTCAAAAAATCATGTATAAAATTCTTCTTCAAAGGTTGGTAAATATGAACTTGGGAGAAACATTAAGCGAGAGAAGTGTGCCATGACTGTGGCTTGGATAGGGTTAACTAATAAATGAAAGGGTAGTGGCTCTACTCCTAACTGATGTCGATGAGATTCAAAAAGGTATATTTGGCATATTTGAAAACTTCTAATACTATCAAGATCATACTCAAATTTTCGTGAGACACTATTGCATGCTTTTGAAGCCAAAATTCAATGGTTTTGTCCATATAATCTTCTATTGTAAATATCCATGAGATGGTCTCAGAAGTAGAGGAAAATTCAGCCATCTCTTACTTATATTGCCTTTTTATTGTGGTTCCCAAAATTCTAGTCACGAACAACATCTAGGCACAAGACAAAAAGTTGGGTTGACTTGTAATATGTAAGGTGGATCTTGTTAGTGCACTCATAGTGCTGAGTTCTTTTCTCAAAACTCTTTTTCTCCAAACTAGATCTACAACATTAAATTGTTCTTCTATATAATGAATGGAACTGACAAAAGAATTTAGATCTTCATCAAGATTCCTATGAGTTGATCTTCTTATGTTTGCTCTTTCATCAATTTGTATAGAATGTTAAAAGGCTTCGTAATTGTTTCTAGGTATTTTCTTTTAATCTTTGCATCTTTCAAACACTAGACTATTGAATCTTCAAACTCTTGTGTAAGGCCATCCACCAAAATCACCCATACCTTTTGTCTATGTTCAAGGTATAGCCTTAAGGACTCATCTAACTTCTTTCCCAATTCTCAAGTTTTTGTAGCATATTTGTCTTCAATCTTCCCTCCCAGTGCGTTTTGCTCTCTTAGTTGAGCTTGGCATTCTTCCAATTGTCTTTTTAACATGATGTCCTTTTCATTAGCATTATCTATTGTCTCTAGTGGTTGGTTAAATAATAACAAAGACATTAGCTCTTTGTTCCTCCTTCTCAATGTTTTTGTCCCGTCCATACCCCTTATTACTTGTGACTCAATCATTTTAGCTCTAGCTAATAGTCGTACCATGTCAACTACTAATAACACACATTTGTTTTTTAACTCCCAACTTTAGGAGTCATTTGCTCATGGGCTATCATTACCCCTTTCATCTCTTGATGTACAGTGGAATTTTGGGACATTAAAGCATCAATCTTCATCATAGCCTCTTCCAACCCCTTCTTTGATTTTTCATGTTGGCTCTATGAAATCATCAATTGTTCTAAGAGTTGTTTACTAAGGACTTTGAATCTATTTCTTTCCAAGTTTTCTTTTCCATAGAATAGTCATGCAGATCATGCAAAGAATAGGCTCCATCCAATTTTCAAAAATTATTTTCAATCAAGAGTGATTTTTATCACTACACCAACATTGCGCATATCAATTTTGACAAGTTCAAACTCCATTTTTTTCAAGCCAAGGAGTCCTCAAGATTAAGGATTATTAGAAGGACCTACATATCAATTTTCAAAGAACCTGAATTTTTAACGAGGCCAGACACTAGGTCTGCACAGGTCCAAAACTACTGAAAAACTATAAAAAGGACTAGAAAACTCATTTTTGAGGTTGGCATTTAGGGAATTGAAGTGAACAAAAGACATTGTAATCTTATTTATTGTTCCGTCTCTTTGTTATTGCCTTGTGTGCATGTGTGTGTCGTTGATATATTTAGGTAGTGATGTGTGTGAACACACTAGGACCGCCGGGGCACTTTTTTCCCTCTTTAGGAGGTTTTTTTCCCCCGGCTTGTATATATGCCTATTGCCCTAATGGGCTACTTATCTTTGTACATTCTCTAGTAATACATTCAGTGTTGTGTGTTTGTGCTCCAAGCTTCTTCTTCTTCCTTGTGTTGTTCATGTGCTTCCGCAGACATCTATCTCCAACAATTGATATCAGAGCAGGTCGTCGCTTCACCTAGGGCGCCATCGACACTCCTCCGTTTGCAGTCTCAGATTCGCACAAAATTTGGTGAGCATACTCAGGGTGTTTCAGAGATCAAAACAGCTTTGCTATGTGGTGCCGAAATCGTGATCTGAGCTCATTTCGGCCTCCAAACACATTGTCGCAGTGCTTGTGCAGGCTACTTTGTCTTTTTGTGCCAAAGCTATATACCAATTTCTATTCTCCAGTATAAGCGTCTTGAAGTCTGCTATAGGTCTAGCAGAATTCGTTGGGCCAGTTCTGTTCAACTTTTTGAGATACAGTCAATTTTTTGCATCAAGGTATTTTAGTCACCGGCCATGGCTGAAAGCAGTGATGTATTCCGTATGTTGGCTGTTGAGGATAAGTTGGATGGTACCAACTACCCATTATGGGCTTATATGATGCGACATGTATTGGTTGCAAAAGGATTATGGAACATTGTGCAGGGTATTGAAAGACGTCGTGTTACACCTCTGACTATAGGTACTGCAAATACAGGTGCTGGAGCTGATGAAGATGGTGTCGAAGATGATATTCCGTAGATTCCTATTCGGGCTGTTATTTCTGCTGCACCTACTACAGACCAGATTCTTTGGGATGGCAGAGATGCCCAGGCACATGCATTGATAGCTTTGTCTGTCAAACGTGCCATTATTCCTCACATTCGCTCTTGCAGAACAACTAAGGATGCTTGGGATACACTTACCACATTGTACCAAGCTAGGAATGAGGCTCGTGTTGCTTACCTCTGACAACAGTTGGAGAGTGAGCACATGAATGAAGGTGATTCTATGGACAGTTTCCTAACAAAGATCAAAGACTTGAAGGAACAGTTGATTTCTGCTGATGAGGTTATACCAGATAGCTCACTTGTGCAGACCGTTCTGAATGGTCTTCCTGATTCATATCAGAGTTTTGCTTCTACTCTTCGGTTGATGATGAAAGGCAATCCAAATGCCTTATCATTTGAGGAGTTAGTCTCTGTTCTGTTGCAGGAAGATCAGTCCAAGCAAAACAGGTCCATTATGTGAGTTGCAAATCAAGCTTTCCTGGCTAGTCAGAAGGTCAAAGGAAAATGGAGCTCTTCAACTAGTAAGCAGAAATCTACTAATTCTGCATATTCAAAGAAGGAAGATAAAGATGAGAAGAAATCAGACAAGCAGAAATTGTTTTGTAAGTACTGTAAAGGGAATGATCATATCATAAAGAACTGTCCAAAACTGGCTGCTAAAGAGGCAAATAATAAAGAGGCTGGAATGGTTGTTGTAGAGGCCTCTACACCAAAAACACAGTTTGCAAATCTTGTGCAGGAAGAAGAATGGGCGTTTACTAATGTCTGTAGTTTTGATCCATCTTCTCATGATCAGTGCATGTCTGCAATAGACTCAAATGTTTGCCAGTATTTTGACAGTGGGGCAACCAAACATATTACCTCGTAGCGCAGTTTCTTCTCTTCACTCGAGCCTGCCCCTACAGGGAATACGGTTACATGCGCCAACAACTCCTCTTATCCTGTTATGGAAGTTGGTAAGATCATTTTGACTACTGCTGATGGTAGTTCTTTCACTTTGTCAGATGCTTTATTTGTGCCAGGGATCAAGAAGAATCTGTTATCAGTTTTTGCATTAGCCAAGATTGGCTTGGTTGTGAAATTTGTTGATGGCAGATGTACAGTTCATGGTCTGTCAAATGGCGATGTTATTATTGCTTCTGGCATTTTATGTCGTGGATTGTATAAGCTCATAGACTATGAAAGATCTGAAAATGATTTGGCATGTGCAGTAAATGATTCTTAGGCTATGTCAGATGCAAAGCTTTGGCATGCACGCTTTGGTCATCTAAATTTTACTAGTTTGCTACGCCTGCACAAATCTGAAATGGTTTCCTCTTTGCCCAAACTTGAGGCACCTAGAAAACATGTTTGTGAAGGCTGTATTTTGGGCAAAATGCAGCGTTCCTCCTTTCCAAAAGATGGTTCAGTTCGGGCTACACAGAAATTGCAACTTGCACATAGTGATGTCTGTGGTCCTATGCAGACACCCTCTTTTGGAAATTACCTTTACTTCGTGACTTTCATTGATGATTTTTCCAGGCATGCATGGGTATATCCACTCAAAGTAAAGTCCGAAGTGTTCATGTGCTTTAAACAGTTTTTGGTTTTGGCTGAAAATCTGTCAGCATGTAAAATGGGCACCCTCCGTTCTGATCGAGGGGGGGAATATATGTCTTTTGATTTTAATGCATTTCTGGCTGAACGTGGGATAAAACGCCAATGTATAGTGTCGTATACAACTCAACAGAATGGAGTTGTTGAACGAAAGAACAGGTCACTCATGGAGATGGTGAGGTGCATGGTCAAGAGTCAGGCTTTACCACATAGTTTCCGGCTTGAGGCTATCATGTGTGGAGCATATGTACTGAACAGGTGTCCCACTAAAGCGCTATTGGATGGCTGCTATGCAATCTGAATATGATGCTATAATGAAGAATGGTACATGGTCTTTATGTGACTTGCCTCCTGGCAAAAAGGCCATTGGCACTAAGTGGGTATACAAGCTGAAGCGTAAACCTGATGGTACAGTTGACAGGTATAAGGCTAAGCTTGTTGCAAAGGGTTATGCGTAGGAAAGAGGCATTGATTTTGATGAGACCTTTGCACCTACATGCCATATGACTACTGTTCGGAGCATTTGTGCACTTGCAGCCCATCATGGTTGGAATGTACATCAGTTGGACATTAAAATAGCATTTTTGAATGGTGACTTGCATGAAGAAGTGTATGTTTTTCAGCCCCGTGGCTTTGTGCAGAAAGGGCATGAAAACCAGGTGTGCAGGTTAAAGAAGGCATTATATGGTTTAAAGCAAGCACCATGTGCTTGGTATGAGAAGATACATGCCTATCTGGTTGCACATGGTTTTGAGAACAGTCCAACTGAAAGCACCTTATATGTTAAGCGTGCTAATGATGTGCTTCTGATCATTGTTGTCTATGTTGACGACATGCTGCTCACTGGTCCTATTGAGAAGCATATTACTGATTTCAAGGCTGATTTGCATGCCTCATTTGAGATGTCTGATTTGGGGCATTTGCATCACTATTTGGGCATTCAGTTTATGCAAGTTGATGGTGGAATGGCTTTGTGTCAAACGAAATATATTGACACATTATTGCAGCGTTTTGGCCTTGAAGACTGTAAGCCTATTGCCACTCCTATGGAGACAGGTTTACGATTGAGTCTTCATGATGCTGGAGATGCATTTGATGTTGTTCTCTATCAGCAGGCTGTTGGATGCTTGATTTACTTATGCATTACTCGGCCATATATTCAGTTTGCTGTCTCACAGATGAGCAGGTTTATGCATTGCCCAGGAGTCACGCATTGGAAGGCGTTTAAGCGCATCTTTTGCTACTTGAGTGGTACTCAGCTACTTGGGTTGTTTTATCCCAAGGGGGATCACTAACGCCAGATTTGCATGCTTTTTCTGACTCAAATTGGGTTGGTTGCTATGACACTCGTGTGTCCACCAGTGGTTTTTGCTTCATGCTTGGTAGCTCATGTATATCTTGGTTGAGCAAGAAGCAGCCTACTGTGGCCACTTCCAGTTGTGAGGCTGAGTATAGGGCAGCTTTCACAGCGAATGTTGCGTGTGTGTGGCTCAGACGCCTTATGGCTGATTTGGGTGTTGGCCAATCTTCTGCCATCACCATCTTCACTAACAGTCAGAGCGCATTGGCAGTTGCGAGGAACCCTGTGTTCCATGCTCGCACTAAGCACATTGAGGTGCATTATCACTATGTCAGGGAGAGGTTCTCTGCTGGGGAGATCAGCTTGGCACATGTGCCCACGCAAGAGAACATTGCAGACCTTTTCACGAAGGCTCTGCCTAGGGAGAAGTTTGAAGATTTCCGCAAAGCTTTGGGCTTACTTCCTTTTGTGGAGTGATTTCCACATAGCTTGGCACTTCCTTATACATGAGTGCCAGCCCCTTGTTCACCGCATCACTCCCAGGGGGGATTTATTGATATATTTAGGTAGTGATGTGTGTGAACACACTAGGACCACCGGGGCACTTTTTTCCCTCTTTAGGAGGTTTTTTTCCCCCGGCTTGTATATATGCTTATTGACCTAATGGGCTACTTATCTTTGTACATTCTCTAGTATTACATTCAGTATTGTGTGTTTGTGCTTCAAGCTTCTTCTTCTTCCTTGTGTTGTTCACGTGCTTCCGCAGACATCTATCTCCAACATGTGTATGTGTGTGCATGCTTGTGTGCTTCTCACTCACTCACTTGTGCACTCCACTTGCTCATGGTCATCATGCCACCCTCGTGTCTTCATAGATTGGTGGATCTCCTCATGTTTATGCTCATCACTATGCTTGGGTGACACCAAATTTGGCATCTTTGTCGGGGAGAGCACTTCGAGGACGAGCATGTGATGGTAAGACATAGAGTTGTGACATTGGTGTCATAGGTAATTTCTTTACTTTTCATTTTTTTCTTACTTCCGTTATCACCATTATGATCCTCACCATCTCCCACCTCCATCTCCATCTTAGTTGAATTTTCAGTTTTTGGTCATATTCCCTTCCTTACCTCATTCCCCCCATTCCATTTGTGAGAGAAATCGAGAGAGAAATTTGTGCATTTACTTTTTGTGTGTTTGTGAGCTATTGTTGCAGGTTCAAGCAATACCACCATCTCCACCAGCTTTTGCAAGTGCGATAGACCTCTAGGTGGTTCTTTAGATGATGAGCTTAATCTATTGTGATAGACAAAGAAACTTGGTATTTCATGATTGCACGCTAGGCATGATAGACCGCACCAGTAGACCATCCCAAAACACTAGAAAGTTTTGCAATATTTGTGTTTTTCTAGCTTATCATGATAGACACTTATCTATCATGATAGACACCATCTATCCCGACAAACGCATCTATCGCAATAGACACCCATCTATCACCGTAGATGTCCCCCCACCCCCCGTGATAAAGACCATCTATCCCCACATCTATCATGATAGACCAAAATCTGCAATAGATGGTAGATGATGGACGCCACCTATCATGATAGACAAAACCCATGATAGACCACGTATATCGTGATAGACAAAAGGTCACGATAGACGATAGATAGTGTCTATCATGAAAGACACCTGTCTATCATGACAGAGAGGTCTATCACGACATAGAGATTGTCTATCATGATAGACACTCATCTATCACGATAGACAAGTCTATCATGATAGACACCATTTATCATGATAGACAGATAAATTTAGCAATTTTTAGGGTTTATCAATATTTGTTCAAAATTTAGCTCAGTTTTTGGGACTTTTTCACGTTTTTGGAGCTCTTGAGAAGACTAAAGCAAGGTGCCAGTGCGCACAAGATTGGAAAATGCATATCTTGGGCTTTCAAGTGCAAACAAGGATAAGCAACTTGAGGTTGGAAGATCTCTCAACCCATCAATCAATTGCTTTAGCATAGGTTAAGTTCAATTAGTGGTGGTAATTAATTAGGAGCATGATAGGAACACTCAAGTTCAAAGAGTCTTTAAATTCCCAAGTTCAAGAAGAGATCAATTGCAATCAAGGGACAACATAAGGGCAAAACATTTAATCTGAATGGATGAAGAGAATTAAGTACAGCAAACCTAAATGCTCCTGATGATGCATGTTCCAAGACAAGGAAATACATCCAAAAGAAGTTAAAAGGAACAAGTAATTGATATCAAAGGAATCAACAATGTGGTTGCACAAGGGTAATTGGATTAATCAATAGGGCATATGAACCTTAGATCACGTGCACAATGAGGAAGAGATCGATGAAGTATTAGATCCTATGAGACTACTATTATGACACAGCAAGATCGTGGACTCAGCAACTTAGCAACTATCCTTACGTGTTGAGTTCAAAAACAACAAGCGACTCAAAGATGTCATTTAGCATGGAGAATGGCTTACCTGGAAACTTGTGAAGGACCCTATAAGACCTAGCTAGAATGCATCCGAACTAATCGATTAAGTGCCCACATCTATGAGGATGGTCTTAGTCGTCCAACTCAAAAACCATGATCAACCCTATAGGATTGAGCATCCAGTGGTCAAGTTCAAAGAGGGCTCATACGTAGATAAGCAAGGAACCATGTATGTGGGCACAAGATCACTTGATAGGAGGGATGATTTTGGAATACTCATTCCTTAATTAGCATAGGATATAGGTCAAGATGACATAGGAAAAGATCCAAAAGCACCTCGTGGGAAGCATATCTTATCGAAGATAATCACACCAAAGTGGATTCCCCAAGACAATAAAAGCATAGAACTCTTCTTGAATAGAGATACAGATGAAACCTTCTAGAGCTTCAAGCTAGATAGACTCAGTGGCCTAAGTGAAGTAACAATCTATGAATTCAAGGACCCAAATCCCCCTGGAAAGGTTATCTATTTAGAAAACTCTTGTGAAAAAATGTTTGTGGTATTGGAGCATAGTAGAAATGATGTGCCTTAGGCCCCACAAGGTGTAGGATTTTTGCATCTGTTTGGAAGTCAAAAAGAAATGCCTAGAGAAAGACTTGAGGTGAGCTTTGCCTAACATATTGAGAAATCAATATGAAACTCGTAATCAGACACAGATTCCGAACTTGGAGAATCAGCTTGCAGTAGAACGGTTTGTTGATGGGGAGACTGCAGAGGTGTTTATCACTCGCATAGAGAATCTACGAGATCAAATGGCAGGAGCAGGTGTTCAAAATTCAAGTGAGGAGCTAGCTCGTCGTTGTCTTCGAATCTGTCCACCTAAGTTTGATGGTTTGGTAATTGCTCCTAACTCTCAAATAAGACCTCAACCACTAACTTTTGAAGAATTTAGTGCCTTACTCATGCAGGAGGAGTTGCAGCTCAAGGCAAGGAGTGGTGGTAGCAAAGGAGATGCTGCATTCACAGCAAATGCCAAAGGAGGCAAAGCAGACTCTTCAAAAGATGGAGACAAAAAGAAGAACGAAAAAAAGAAGTTCAAGGGAGAGTGTTTCCACTGCAAGAAGAAAGGACACAGCATCCAAGACTGTCGCATCAAGAAGGCAGAAGAGAAGAGTGGCTTTCAAAAAGGTGGCAAGGGCAAGGAGTCTGCCAAGACAACAGAAACAGAGCTTGAGTTATTTGTTATGATAGAGAAGGTGTGCTCCTCACTAAAGATTTAGGAACAAGTGACTCATGGGTGTTGGACAGTGGTGCATCTCGTCACATGATGAGTAGAAAAGACCTTTACAATTCCTTACAGCCTCTAAAGGAACCCATCACAGTAAAGGTAGGGAACAATGCAAGATGTCCTGTAGAGGGCAAAGGTACGGTTTCTTTCATTAACACTAATGGTGATATCAGAAAGCTTTCAAATGTGTTGTATGTTCCACAAATAAAACGAAATCTACTTTCAGTAGCTTCTATAACTGATCAAGGTCATCAAGTATCTTTCAGTAAGACAGGAGCTAAGATTATGGACGGTAACAATAACATTGTTGGGACTGGCATAAGGAGGAACAACCTGTATGAGTTGCGTGCTCTTACAGCCACTACAAATGTGGGCATAAGTAAGCTATGGCATGAGAGATTCGGCCACATTGGATACCCTGTACTGAAGGAGATGCATCACAGAGGTATGGTTGCACACCTACCATCAATTGCAGAAATGAAGGAACCATGTGAAGCTTGCATGATGGGCAAGCAACAGAGGAAGGCATTTCCACAAGAAAGCAAGAGCAGGGCAAGCTATCCTCTAGAGTTGGTGCATGTTGACTTGTGGGAAAAATGCCTACACAGGCCTTGGGCGGATCTTCCTCCTTCATGTTACTTGTCGACGACTATAGTAGGAAGATGTGGGTGTACTTCCTTCGCGATAAGGCTCAAGCTTTTGGTAAGTTTAAAGAATGGCTTCAACTTGTTGAAACTGAAAACGGGAAGAAGATGAAGAAATTCAGGACAGACGGTTGTGGTGAGTTCACATCAATAGAGTTTGAAGATTTCTGCAAGAGTAAGGGAATCAAGCATCAACTGACAGTGGCACATAGTCCTCAATAGAACGGTGTTGCAGAACATCAAAATCAAACCTTCATGGAGATGGCAAGGTGCATGTTGAAAGGAAAGGGTTTGCCTATCAATTTTGGGCAGAGGTTGTCAACACTGCTGTCTACATCTTGAATCAAAGATACACTAAGGCACTTGATGGAAAGACTCCACAAGAAGCCTACACTAGTAAAACACCTTTTGTTTCCCATTGCAAAGTATTTGGAAGTGAATGTTATGTACATGTTCCAGATAGGGAGAGAAACAAGCTTCAACCAAAAAGCATCAAATGTATCTTCCTAGTGTACAGTGAAGATAAGAAGGCTTATAAGCTTTATGACCCTGAGGCTAAGAAGATCATGGCGAGTCGTGATGTGGTGTTCAAGGAGGAGCAGCCACATGCAGTGGAGGAGGAAAAGAGAGCTTCCACTTTATCATCAGGGAAGCATCATCTTCAGATGATGAGTCTGAAAGTCACCAACCTGTTGACACCCAAGTGGAAAAGCCATTGCCACGTTGGGTGAGGCAGCTCTATGATTCTACAAACCCCATCCCACGGTCACTAGAACAGGTTGTAGATGGACCGAGGCAATCACAGAGAATAGAGGAACAGATACGGGCAAGCGCTCATATTGTAAACATAGCCTTAATGGCCGATCTCATTCAAGAAGAAGCGAAGGAACCAAGCAATGTGGAAGAGGTACTCCATGATCCGAATTGGAGGGCTACCATGCAAACAGAATACAACAATATCATGAAGAATGGAACTTGGGAGCTAGTGGATCGACCCCCTAAGTGTAAAGTCATTTGCACCAAGTGGGTTTGGAAGCTAAAGTACAAGGCTGATGGTACTCCAGAAAAATATAAAGCAAGACTTGTTGCACATGGCTACTCACAAGTTGAAGGCATTGACTTTTTGTGAATCATTTTCCCCGACTGCAAGAATGACTACTATCCGAGTAGTACTAGCTGTGGCTGCACATAAGCATTGGCCAGTCTATCACATGGATGTCAAGTCAGCGTTCCTATATGGAGACCTCAAGGAGGAGGTATATGTGTCTCAGACACCAGGGTTTGAGGCTCTCGATTCAGAGAACAAGGTATGTAAGATGAAGAAGGCATTATATGGGCTAAAACAAGCCCTTAGAGCATGGTACCAGTGGATAGATAAGTATCTCTTGGACCTAGGTTTCAAAAGATGTGCTTCTGATGCTAACTTGTATGTTCTAAAGAGAGGAGGGAAGACAATTGTGCTTGTACTCTATGTAGATGACCTTGTGATTACAATAAATGATGATGCTCTTCTTCAACAAGCAAAAGATGCCCTGAGTTCAAATTTTGAAATGACAGACTTAGGCCTAATGCATTATTGCTTAGGTCTTGAAGCTTGGCAGGAACCATGGAAGATTTTCATCTCTCAACAAAAGTATGCAAGAAAAATATTGAAGGCATTCGACATGGAGGATTGCAAGGAAATTTCTACACCTATGGAGGTCAACACAAAATTATCTATTGAAGATACTTCACCTCCAGTGGATATTGGAAGATACAGGAAATTAGTTGGAAGTCTAATCTACTTGTGCAATCCCAGACCTGACATCTCTTATGTTGTTGGAGTAATAAGCAGGTTCTCTAATAAGCCTTGCCAAACTCATTGGAAGGCAAGCATGCAGATACTCAGGTATGTGAAAGGAACTACTGATTATGGTATTCTTTATGAAGAAGGATCATCTCTGGTTGGATACTATGACTCAGATTGGGCAAGAGATATTGATACCAGAAAATCAGTTTCTCGATATTGTTTTTCTTTAGGATCAGGGATTTTCTCTTGGATTAGTAAGAAGCAACCAACTGTAGCATTATCTTCTACTGAAGCTGAGTACAAAGCTGCATGTGTTGCAGCATGTGAAGGAGTATGGTTGAGGAGGATCCTATGGCACATAGGAATACAAGGACAAGAGGCTACAGAGTTGAAGTGTGACAACCAAAGTTGCATGGCCATCACCAAAAATCCTATTTTCCATGCATGTACCAAGCACATAGAAATCCAGTATCGCTATTGTTGGAGAATTCCTCTCCTAATCGTAGTGGAAAGTGTAGAAGACCTTCTCAGGATCAAGACTCTTGCCAACAGTAGAACCTTCAAATGAAAATTGGTACCAACTGAAATACCCAATGAACTTGAAACTTTGGTCACTCAAACTAGACACCTAGAGATTTCAAATGAGATATCAAACACTCAATTTGGAGTAGATTTGAGTTGGCAACTATTTGATTCAAAATAGACTACCTGTCCACTCAGTTAGGCTGAAAACTAGACTTCACTAAAACCTAAATAACTCATAGACCATAAAGAATTTCATAAAACTGTTCTAGACAGAGGAAGTACTTGAGATAAGCTTTCCAACGAATGTTTAAACACTAAAATTGGATACATATATTGAGAGATATGACTCTTACAAGTAGACTACCAAAAAATGGGTGTGCGGCTGGACATACTCTATGAGAGTAAATTGAACGAAATGACTCAAAACAATTGAAGTAGCTACAAGGGGGCTTCCACGCCTTCTTCCTCTATTCTTGAGTGTCCTCCCTTGTCTCTTTTATAGCCAAGTGACCAAAAACTCTCATGATGAGTTTGAGAGCTCTTCTCCATCATTTCTCCACTACTTTGGACAGCCACTCCTCTTACAGTTCAGTTTTTGGATTTGATTCTCTTTTGAATGATTCTCTTTTGGCCTCCACTACTTGATGAAGTAAATGCTTCTATGTTTCATTTTTGTATTTTTCTTCTACTTGAAGAAAATCTTTTTTGCAAAAATATATACGAGCTTACTTCTTTATTTTTAACACTCCTCCTCAAGCTCACATGTGAGCTTGCACCTTCAGCCATATCCTACAAGTTGATGTCGTCCTTGAACTTCTTTAGCTTAGAAGCATCTAGGGACTTTGTAAGCATGTCTGCAACCTGGTCATTAGTTCCAATGAACTTTATATCCACATCCTTGCTCAAAACTTTTTCTCGAACATAATGATAATGCACTTCTATGTGCTTGCTTCGTGCATGAAACATTGGATTGTTTGTCAAGTGAATGCTTGACATGTTGTCACCATAAATTGGAATGGTCTCCACCTGCACATCAAGATCAGTGAAGAGCTTCTTAATCCACATAGCTTCACAAGTTACAAAGGCTAAACCTCTATATTCAACTTCTATAGATGATAGTGCAACAGTAGGTTGCTTCTTTGAGCTCCATGTGATAGGTTTGCTACCTATCATGAACACATAACCTGAAGTGGATCTTCTATCTTCCTTCAAACCAGCCCAATCAGCATCACTAAAGCCCTTTACCTGCAATTCTTCATCATATCTATAAAACAATGCATGATTGACAGTGTGCTTCACATATCTTAGCACTCGTTTGGCTGAATTTAAATGTTCACTTGTTGGAGCTTGCATAATTGAGAAAGAACTCCAACAATATAACACAAATCTGGTCTTGTGATCGTAGCATAGATCAATGAACCTATAATACTCCTGTATGTAGTTACATCATGTAACTTCTCTCCATCATTTGAGCATAGCTTCACATTTGTGTCCATAGGTTGAGTGAGTGGTTTGCATTCACTCATTCCAAGTCTGAAAAGAACATCCAATAGGTACTTTCTTTGCATCAAGTAAATGCCATCTTTTCCATAGACTATCTCAATGCCTAAAAAGTATTTTAGCTCACCAAGAACTGAAATTTTAAACTCCTTACCGAGTTTCCTTTTGATCTCTTGTATTCCTGTAACATTACTTCCTGTTATGATGAGATCATCAACATATATGCAAATATATACCTGCTTGCCTTCTTCTTTCTTCATGTAGAGAGAGGGATCTGCATTACTTGGACTATACCCACACCTTGTGAGGTACTCGACCAATCTTTGATTCCAAGCACGTGGTGCTTGCTTCAGCCCATACAAAGCTTTCTTCAATCTACAAACAAGATCTGAATGCTTTCTATCTTCAAATCCAATCGGTTGACTCATGTATACCTCTTCTTGAAGTTCACCATTGAGAAAAGCATTTTTTATCTCAAGTTCGTACAATGGCCATCTCCTTGCTGCACCTACTCCAATCAAGGTTCTAATTGTTCCCATCTTTGCAACCGGGCTGAAAGTCTCTTCATAGTCGATGCCATGAGTTTGCTTGAATCCTTTTGCTACTAGTCTAGCTTTATGCCTAGCTAGAGAACCATCAACATTTCTCTTTATTTTAAACACCCATTTATTTGGAACAATCTTCATACCTTCAACCTTTGGAACGAGCTCCCATGTGTAATTGTCCTTGAGAGCTTTTATCTCTTCTTGCATAGCTTCTTGCCATTCTTTTTGTGTACATGCTTCTTCATATGCATCCGATTCTTTGTCTTTGACCACTTGTGTCATATATGCAAAATGCTTTGCAATAAAACTATCATAGCTCAGCCTTTCAATTGGATACCTTGCTCTTGAAGACCTCCTTTCATTTCCCTTTGAACATTGCTTCTTCAACCGATTCAACTTTACCTTTGGTGTGATCACCTCTTCATACTCTTCTTCACTTGCATTTGAATCACTATTTTGGGCAGCAATTTCAGCTTTAGATCTTTCATAAGTTGATGTTGGTGATGATGAATGACTCCTTAGCCTCCCCTTCCATGTTGAGCTTTCTCCAAGCGATGTAGAAGCTTCTGGACCTGACATTTGAGTGCTTGTTTGCTGAAATTCTTCTTGGACAACACCTCCATCATCTTCGCAATCTTCTTCAAGAATCTTCTCTTTCCCTTTGTCTCCAAACCATGGTCTTAGCTCATCAAATACCACATCTCGTGAGACTCGTAGCTCCTTTGTCACCGGATTGTAGCACCTGTATCCCTTTTGCTCCGATGAATATCCAATGAAAATACATTTTTCTGACTTTGCCTCCATCTTTGTCCTTAGTTCTTGAGGGATGTGAACATAACACACACATACAAAAACTTTGAGATGTGTAAGGTCAGGTTTCTTACCGGAGTAAACCTCCTCGGGAGTTAGATTATGCACTCCAGCCGTTGTACACTTGTTCATCAAATAAACAGCCGTACTAGCTGCTTCAGCCCAATAGTTTAGTGGCACCTTCATCTCGTTGAGCATGCACCTTGCAACTTCTGTGATATGTCGATTTTTCCTTTCAGCTATTCCATTTTGTTGAGGTGTGTACCTACATGTAAATTGTCTCTTGATGCCATTTTCATAAAGAAAATCTGAAAATTCTTTGGAGAAATATTCTCCTCCTCCATCAGACCTCAAGGTCTTTATGTAGGGTCCTGTTTCCTTTTCTACATGTGCTTTAAATCTCTTGAACATGGAGAACACATCTGATTTTTGTTTTATGCAAAACATCCATACTTTCCTTGAATGATCATCAATAAAAGTGACAAAATATCTATTACCAACCACTGATGGTTGTTGTGATGGTCCCCATACATCCGTGTGTATCAAGTCGAGGACATTCCTTGCCACATTGTTTCTCTTCTTGAATGGTTATCGAGTTTGCTTTCCTAGTTGGCATGCTTCACAAAACTCATGTAGTCCAGCATCATTGAATCTTGGAAGACCTCTTACCACTTCATGGTTTCTCATGTCCTTGAGCTTGGGAATGTTGATATGTCCAAACCTTTTGTGCCACAAATCGATTTCAGCAATCCTCTTGTTTCCAAACTGAATATACATCACCTTTCCATGTGGTTGTTGAATGTCCAAGGTGAACATCCTACCTTCTTTCCTTCCTTGAGCAATGACCTTGAATCCTTCTTTTGGATTCTTTATAAAGCTTCCTTTTTCATTGAAGATAACATGATATCCTTTCTCTACCATTTGTCCTACTGAAATCAAATTCTTTGCAATAGTAGGAACATGAAGAACATCAGCCAATACCTTTTTATCTCCAAGCTTGATATCTCCAACATGCTCAATTGCATGTTGAGTTTCATCGCCGGTCTCCACACATCCTTTTCCACTTGGAGCTTGTAGCTTTGTGAATAAATCTCCTTGGCATGTCATATGGTTGCTGCAACCTGAATCTATGAACCATTTTTGGTCATCACTTCTTGAGTTGTTGTAGTCATGCTTCATGGCAAGCATGGTTTTCTTGTCTCCTTCACTTGATGTACTCACATAGTTATTTTGGCTCCTTTGGTTGCCTCCATTCAGCCTTCCATTCTTTTGCCAACAATCATTTGCATAATGTCCTAGTTTACCACAATGATAACATGTTATACCTTTGTGAGGATTGTATGAACCTCGACCTCTTCCTCTATTTCTTCCTCGACCTCTTCCATGTGTATTGTCATTTGAGTTGTCCTCCGAGTTGTGTTGGCTGAAATTTGTGTTGTTGTAGCTTCTTCCTCTTCCTCTCGAGCCTCCTCTTGAGTTCCTTCCTCTACCTCTTCTTGCATATAACATTTGACTATGGTTGTCCTTACCTTTTTTGCCTTCTCCTTGTTGAGCTACCTCTTCAGCCACAAGATTTGGTATAATCTCGTCGAATGTTGGTAGATGATCTTTGTAAAGAATGTTTGTGATGAGGGGCTTCCACTTTTCTTCACTCCTCAAGCCATTGAGGGCTATTTGGATGATGTCTTCCTCTTCTATCTTGCATCCAACTGATGCTAGATGATCTCGAAGCTCCTTGATCCTCAATGTATACTCACTAATGCTTTGGTTTGAGCTTTTCTTCATGTTGTTGAGCTCGCTCTTGAGTTGCATCCTCCGAGACCTTGTTGAGGTAACATACACCTTCTCCAATGCTTCCCAAACTTCCTTAGCTGTTTCTAAGCTTTGCACATGACCAATCATAGTATTAGAAATAACTTGTGAGATGAGCAACATCACCCTTCGATTCCTCTCTTCCCAATCTGCAAATTGTCTCCTTTGTGCCGGAGTAATGTTGGGATCTTCAAGGTCCACCGGTTGTGGATCATCTCCACTAACTAGACTCCATAAACCTTTACCTTTAAGGTAATTTATCATTCTATACCTCCAAGACTAAAAATTATCTTTGTCTAACTTCTCAACTTGTTGTCCTAAATCAGCCATTGAAAACTTCCAAGATTGAAGTTTACCTCAAGTATTGTGTGGTGCTCTTCCTTGATTTTACGAAGCTCCCCCTTGATTTGTAGCTTCTCCTTTGCTTCTCTTCAGTTCCAACGCTTTACCTCTTCAAAATCCAATGCTCTGATACCAAATGTTCGAGAATTCCCCTCCTAATTGTAGCGGAAAGTGTAGAAGACCTTCTCACGATCAAGACTCTTGCCAATAGCAGAACCTTCAAATGAAAACTCGTATCAACTGAAATACCCAATGAACTTGAAACTTTGGTCACTCAAACTAGACACCTAGAGCTTTCAAATGAGATATCAAACACTCAATTTGGAGTAGATTTGAGTTGGCAACTATTTTATTCAAAACAGACTACCTGTCCACTCAGTTATGCTGAAAACTAGACTTCACTAAAACCTAAATAACTCACAGAGCATAAAGAATTTCATAAAATTGTTCTAGACAGAGGAATTACTCAAGATAAGCTTTCCAATGAATGTTTAAACACTAAAATTTGATACATATATTGAGAGATATGACTCTTACAAGTAGACTACCCAAAAATGGGTGTGCAGCTGGACATACTCTATGAGAGTAAACTGAACGAAATGACTCAAAACAATTGAAGTAGCTACAAGGGGGCTTCCACGCCTTCTTCCTCTATTCTTGAGTGTCCTCCCTTGCCTCTTTTATAGCCAAGTGACCAAAAACTCTCATGATGAGTTTGAGAGCTCTTCTCCATCATTTCTCCACTACTTTGGACAGCCACTCCTCTTACAGTTCAGTTTTTGGATTTGATTCTCTTTTGAATGATTCTCTTTTGGCCTCCACTACTTGATGAAGTAAATGCTTCTATTTTTCATTTTTGTATTTTTCTTCTACTTGAAGAAAATCCTTTTTGCAAAAATATATACGAGCTTACTTCTTTATTTTTAACAACTATGTGTGTGAGTTGATTGAGGACGGGGTCGTGGAGATAAGCTATTGCCCTACTGAAGAAAATGGAGCAGACATCTTCACCAAGGCTCTTGGGAAAGAGAAACTTCTTCGACACTTTCCAAAGCTTGGGATTGGACCAAGGAGGTAGTTCACCATCGGGTGGACATTGAGGGGGGGTGTTAAATGTGTTCAATACTCCACCCTCGTGTGACCACAAGTGATCCATGGAGCTCTAAGTTGTAAGGCCCCCATTATGAGGAGAAGCCATTATGAGATCCCGGACATTTGTGGAACCCTAACTTCCAAGTTAGATGAGGTCTATGTGTGACCGTTGATGGTTATAGATGATCTTTGTGAGCCTAGCCGCTAGGTTAGGTAGGGCATAAACTTCGAGGCCATTGGGTTGGCATTTAAGGTGAAAATAAAGGCCCTGTGGCATCGTGCGGTTTCCCAATAGAACCTTAATGGGGGGAGTGCAGAGGGGGCTTGCCCCCTTCTGCGGGGTCCGAGGGCCCTATCCCCCCGGCCCGTAGGGCCAAGACGGTAGGACTTCTGGTCATGGAGATCTTGTCGGATCATATATTTTACCAACTATTTTGTATCTCCCGACTACGTTTATCTATACCGAACCGCCTTGTAAAAGCTATATAAGCATGGCCCAGGTTGAGCTTTACATAGCATTGCCCACTAGTAAGCCCTTCATCTAGAGTCTGTCTAGATCGCCATCTAAGCTCCACATTGGGAGCGCATGGGTGGACAACATCATCATTGTAACTACATTAAGCTCAGCAATCTAAGAATTTGAGTTCTCTATCGCTCAGTCTGCGTCTATCTTTGTCTGCGTTTTTCTCTCAACTCTGTCTACAAGTCTATTCCGATGTGCTGTTATTTTCTTACATCGTATACACCTCAATAGAATGAGTTGTTGAGCGGAAGAATAGGTCACTCACGGAGATGGTGAGGTGTATGGTCGAGAGTCAGGCTTTGTCACATAGTTTTTGGCATGAGGCTATTATGTGTGTACTATATATACTTAACAGGTGTCCCACTAAAGCATTGCAGTCTTTCACTCCATATGAGGCTTGGCATAGTTGCAATCCATCTTTTGGTCACATACATGTCTTTGGTTGTCTAGCATATGCATTGGTGCCTAAACAATAATGCAAGAAATTGGATGATAAAGTAGTGAAATGTATTTTTGTTGGGTACAGTTCTGAAAGCAAAGGCTATCGTTTGTATCATTGACAGAATAAATGTTGGAGAAACAATCACTAATTGGACATACATTTGAAGATCAAAACTTTAGAATAAAACCACATGCCTATGTGAAGGGACAAATTCACAAGTGTATTATATTTGTAAAGTTAGTTCACTTTAGTTCTAGAAGTTTTTTAAAAGGTCACGAAAATAAGAAAATCTATATAAGTTAGTTTGTATCAATTGACGCGGAGGGGAAGACAATGAGAAAGTGAGTTAGTACTCATTTTATATGACTGAGAATAGTCAAGCTTCTCTATGTGAGAAGGCACCTGTGTATTTTCTGAGTTTTCATAGCTATGACAAGAAATAGTTAAAGTTTTGTGTATAAGTCTTCTTCCTCCATCTCCAGTGTTTTTCTTCTGTGCAATGTTTTGAAGAATTGAAGTTTTTCAAGCAAGTCGATGCCTGGCATCGAATGTATGTTGAAAGGTTGACTTTTATGCGGGAAGTCGATGCCTGGCATCAAATCTTGGTCGATAAGTCATTGTTTTCATTCTCTGAGTGTTACCTGTTGTTGAATCTTCTAAAAACATGAATTTTGTGAAGCAACTCGATGCCTGGCATCGAGTTTCAGCATAAAATTGATGCTTGGCATCAACTTCTAGCATAAAAGTGCTTCATTCATATCTTTGGTTACACATGCCTATTTCAGGAATGAAAAAGTGGCTGAAAAAGCTGAAAGTCGATGTGTGGCATCGACTTTTGGTTGCAAGTCGATGCTAGGCATCGAATTTTCATTTTTAGACACTCAGGATTACTAAAACAGGCAAAAATTCTATTTTTGGAAGTCATACAGGGTCATCTTGTGAAGGCTATATCTTGAGTTCTAGAGATTTGTTTCTTGCATGTGATAGCTTGTTGGAAAGCTCTACTCTTCTACTTTTATCCACCAAAAGATCTTGGAGAAATAATATTTGAGGTAAGAGAAATTAACAAAATACTGAAGGTATGTCATTTCAGTGACTAGAAAGTTCTAAAGAAGTAAAGTTTTTGGTTTTGGCTATCATTTCCCAAAGTTTGGAGTGGCAATGAGTTTATGGTGACCATAGAGGTGTTCTAGTGTCACATTAATTCATTTCTTGTGGTGTTTTACACATCAACAAGTGGTAGCAGAGCAGAAAGGTCCTAAAGAGCAGAAGGCGGCAAAGGTACGAGAAGTTTTTGAAAAGTTTTTCATTAAAGGTTGAAAGGTGAAGCATTTGAAGACACAAGGCATCAAAAGGTTACTTCAAAAGTATCCTCATACACAAAGAACTCCAAGAGGTATTATTCTTTATCCTTTAAGCTCAAAGGTTGCAATAGAAGGAAAGGAGTATGGCAGATCATATCTCCATTGACAAACTGGACAGAGATAATTACCCCGCATGGGTAATGAGAATGGAAGCCTTACTTATGAGTAAGGATCTCATGGTATATGTAACAGGTGAGGAAGAGAAGCCTGTATTTTTGCTGGATCTGTGGATTGAGTAATCATTTGGCTCATGATTGTTGGCACAACCAACAAGGATCAAACCAGAATCAAAACAACAATAGGAGAGGCCGAGGTGGAAGATATCAAAGTAATTTTCAAAGAGGTAGACAAAGTCAAAGAGGAGGCTATGGTAGAGGTGGAGGAAGAAGTTGGGGACAGAATCAATCCTACAACACCACCTACTACAACTATGCAAATGACACACATAATGAAATTCATACATCTTTGATGATGAATTCAATCAGCACATTAGATAAAGAAGATCTAAAGTTATTTTACATTGACTCTGGATGTTCTAATCATTTGTCAGGAAACATAGAATTGATGTCAGAATTGGAAAAAGGCATTTCTAGTCATAGTGTTCAAACAGGTGATAATACAAGACATAGTGTACATTCAATTGGAAAAGTGAAATGCAAGAGTGGAGCAGATTTGCTAACCAATGTTTTGTATGTTCCTACAATACCTAAAAACTTGATTAGTGTGGGACAAATAGTTGAAAAAGGTTTTCAAGTCAGGTTTACAAATGAAGGAGTATTTGTTGAAGATCCAGAGAATGGATATAATCAGATTGTCTGTGGTAAGAAAGAAGGTAGACTCTTTACTTTAAGAGCACAAGGGAACATTGGTCAAGCTTTGCTCACACATGGTGAAGGAGTGATTACAGAACTTGATCTCTGGCATAAGAGATTAGGTCACTTCAATGAAAGAGGAATTGAAGCTATGGTTGCTAATCAGTTTGTACTAGGATTACCAAATGTGCAAATATGGTTTATAAATGTGAAGCATGTCAAATGGGAAAAGCACATAGGTTACCATTTCAGAAGAAAGGATTCAAACATGATGGAGTACTTGAGCTCATTCATACAGATGTATGGGGACCAACAAAAGAAGGATCTATCAGTGGCTCAAGGTATTATGTTCTTTTCATTGATGATGCTACGAGATGGATAACATTATATGTTTTGAAGGAAAGATCAGAAGTGTTTGGAGCCTTCAAGCATTTTCATACATATGCAGAGAGAGTCACAGGTCAAAAGCTTAAAAGACTGAGGTCTGATGGAGGGGGAGAATACTTCTCCCAAGAGTTCAATGATTATCTTTGGAATGTAGGTATTAAGAGAGAAATAACTTGCAGGTATACACCACAACAAAATGGTGTAGCAGAAAGAAGAAACAGGACTTTGGTTGAGTTTGCTAGAGCTATGCTGAAGGAGAAAAATTGTCCAATTTATCTTTGGGCTGAGGCTGTAAATACAGCTACATATCTTGTGAATAGATTACCATGTGCAGCTCTAAATGGAATGACTCCATATGAAGCTTGGTGGGGTAAGAAACCAACACTAGATCATTGTAAAGTGTTTGGATCAATTGCATATGCTTATGTGCCATCACAACTAAGACATAAACTTGAACCAAAGGTAGAAAAATATGTGTTCATTGCTTATGATGAAAAGAAGATGGGTTACAGGTTGTGGAATCCTCTAACCAAACAATTTCTTGTTTCTAGAGATGTTACATTTGATGAACAGAAAAGCTGGTATGCATATCAAAGTCATACAGCGAAAGAATTTGAAGAAGAGGTAAGAAGATGTGAGAAAGGAAAATCAATTGTGCAGGTGAATAGAGATGAAGACTATATGCAAGCAAGTACATCCAGAAGTGGATTAACAAGAAGGAATGAAGAAGCTCCTATATTTGATGAAGAGGTGTATCCACACACATATGAAGAATGCGAACCAAGAAGGTCAAGCAGGAATAGAAGACAACCAGAAAGGTATTCTTATGATACTTCTTACATAACTCAGAAGAACTATGCATATATGGTCAAAGATGATAAAGAACCTTAGAACTATGATGAAGCTAAAGGTAAGAAGCAATGGGAAGAAGCAATGAAGGAAGAATTCAATGCATTAGAGGAGAACAAGACATGGGAACTTGTTCCTAAACCAAATGGTAAGAAAGTTATTGGAAATAAATGGATTTATAAAGTGAAGAAGCTTGCAGATGGAAGTATAGCCAAATACAAAGCTAGACTAGTGGTGAAAGTCTATGCCCAAACCTATGGCATAGATTATGATGAGACATTGAGTCATGTAGCTAAGATGTCAACTATAAGGACAATCATTGCTATTGCAGCTTCAAAAGGATGGACCCTAAGTCAATTGGATATAAAGAATGCATTCTTGAATGGATACATATCAGATGAGGTATACATGGAACAACCTCAAGGGTTTATAGATTCAGGTATCCAAATTTTGTTTGCAGGTTGAGAAGAGCACTCTATGGATTGAAGCAAGCTCCAAGAGCATGGAATTATAGATTGGTGAAGTATCTTAATGATCTTGGATATCAAAGTTCAAAAGCAGATCCAAGTCTACTTATCAAAAGAGCAGAGGAAGGTACAATCTACATTTGTATTTATGTAGATGACATTATAATCACAGGTACTTCAGATGAACGAATCAAGGAGGTAAAGAGATTACTTGAAAAAGAATTCAAGATCAGTGATCGAGGAAAGTTATCATACTTTCTTGGAATGGAAGTCACTTATACAGATCATGGCATATATGTATCACAAGAAAGGTATCTTCTGAATCTATTGAAGAAGTTTGATATGGAAAATTGCAGAGAAGCTTCAACTCCACTTGAAGTTAATCACAAGCTCAGTAAATATGATGGTGCAAAATACAAATGAGGAAGTATCAATCTCTTGTGGGTAGTTTGATTTATGCTACACTAACAAGACCTGATCTTAGTTTTGCAGTGGGAGTTTTATCACAGTTCATGCATTGTCCAAAGGACCCACATTGGACTGTAGGTCAAAGAGTTCTCAGATATATCAAAGGAACTATAAAGGAAGGATTATTTTATCCTTTTACATCAGATTTGAAGTTGAGAGCCTATAGTGATTCAGACTAGGCAGGTAACCAGGATGACAGAAGATCAACTCATGGCTACATGATATACATTGGTGATAAGCTTTTAAGTTGGTGTTCAAAGAAACAACATACAGTAGCATTATCATCAACTGAAGCTGAGTACAAAGGACTTGTGGAAGTAGCTAAGGAGGTCATATGGATGCAGACATTGTTCAAAAGCTTGGGCATTGATCAAGGTATACCTACAATACATGGAGATAATATGAGTTCACTTTATCTTGCAGCAAATCTAGTATTTCATGCAAGAACAAAACATATAGAGATACATTATCATTTCCTGAGAGAAAAGGTAATGGAGAAGGAGATTGAAGTGGAGTACATTTCTACTAAAGATCAAATAGCAAACATAATGACAAAGAGCTTGGATGGTGTGAAGACCAGCAGATTCAAAAGCATGGCAGGAGTAAAAGAAAAAGAAGATGATATGAAGAAACAGGGAATGTCAATTAGTGATTGAGGGGGAGCTGTTGGAGAAACAATCACTAATTGGACATACATTTGAAGATCAAAACTTTAGAATAAAACCACATGCCTATGTGAAGGAACAAATTCACAAGTGTATTATATTTGTAAAGTTAGTTCACTTTAGTTCTAGAAGTTTTTTAAAAGGTCATGAGAATAAGAAAATCTATATAAGTTATTTTGTATCAACTGACGCGGAGGGGAGGACAATGAGAAAGTGAGTTAGTACTCATTTTATATGACTGAGAATAGTCGAGCTTCTCTATGTGAGAAAGCACCTATGTATTTCTGAGTTTTCATAGCTATGACAAGAACTAGTTAAAGTTCTATGTATACGTCTTCTTCCTCCATCTCCAGTGTTTGTCTTCTATGTAATGTTTTGAAGAATTGAAGTTTTTCAAGCAAGTTGATGCCTGGCATCGAATGTATGTTGAAAGGTTGAGTTTTATGCGGGAACTCGATGCCTGGCATCAAATCTTGGCTGATAAGTCATTGTTTTCATTCTCTGAGTGTTACCTGTTGTTGAATCTTCTAAAACATGAAGTTTGTGAAGCAACTCGATGCGTGGCATCGAGTTTCAGCATAAAGTCGATGCCTTGCATCGACTTCTAGCATAAAAGTGCTATTCATATCTTTGGTTACGCGCGCCTATTTCATGAATGAAAAAGTGATTGAAAAAGCTGAAAGTCGATGCTTGGCATCAACTTTTGGTTGCAAGTCGATGCTAGGCATTGAATTTTCATTTTTAGACACTCAGGATTACTAAAGCAGGCAAAAATTCCATTTTTGGAAGTCATACAGGGTCATCTTGTGAAGGCTATATCTTGAGTTCTAGAGATCCGTTTCTTGCATGTGATAGCCTGTTGGAAAGCTCTACTCTTCTACTTTCATCCACCAAAAGATCTTAGAGAAATAATATTTGAGCTAAGAGAAATTAACAAAATACTGAAGTTATGTCATTTCAGTTACTAGAAAGTTTTGAAGAAGTGAAGTTTTTGGTTTTGGCTATCATTTCCCAAAGTTTGGAGTGGCAATGAGTTAATGGTGACCATAGAGGTGTTCTGGTGTCACATTAATTCATTTCTTGTGGTGTTTTACACATCAACACTAAATACATTTTGGTTATCCATGATGTTGTTTTTGTGGAAGATTCTATTCATCCATTACTTTCATGTACTAAGGAGACATCAATTAGCTCCAAAGATATGTATGAGACTTTGCTACCTCTTTTTAAAAGTGGACAGTCTAGTGTTGGTCCAAATGAGGTGATTTCTTAACCTTTATAGGTTTTGCATTACATTTTGGTTAGCCATGATGTTGTTTATGTGGAAGATGTTATTCATCCATTACTTTCATGTACGAAGGAGACATCAGTTAGCTCCAAAGATGTGTATGACACTTTGTTGCCTCTTTTTACAAGTGGACAGTCTAGTGTTGGTCCAAATGAGGCAATTTCCTAGCCTTTATAGGTTTCACATAATGATGTAGATCATTCCATTTTTTATGCACATTTACATGATGCACTTATTGATGAAACAAATAATATAGAGGAGGCAAAAGCTATGCCTAAATGGATGCTGCAGACTTTGGGAGATAGCAAATTAAATGAACCTCTATCATATCGTACTTGTTCAGGTTCTCATAGTGCTTCTTTTGCATCAGATTGTTATGCTATGGCTGCCTCTAGTCTTTGTGATGAGAATGAGTCTATTTTATTTGATGAAAGCACAAAATTCAGAAAATTGGATGGCTATTATGCAATGAGAAGATGATGCTATTATGAAAACACATTATCTTTATGTGACTTGCCTCCTAGCAAGACGGCCATTGCCACTAAGTGTGTATACAAGTTGAAGTGTAACCCTGATGGAACAGCTGATAGGTATAAGGCTAGGCTTATTGCAGATGGTTATGCTCCAAAAAGAGGCATTGATTTTGATGAGACCTTTGCTCCTACATGCGAAATGTCTATTGTTCGTAACATATGTGCACTTGCAGCTCATGATCATTGGAATGTACATCAGTTGGACATTTAAATAGCATTTCTAAATGGTGACTTCCACGAAGAAGTGTATGTTTTTTAGCCCCGTAGTCTTGTGTAGAAAAGGCATGAAAACAAAGTGTGTAGGTTGAAAAAGGCATTATATGGCCTCAAGCAAGCACCTCCTGCTTGGTATGAAAAGATACATGCCTCCTTGATTCCACATGGTTTTGAGAACAATCCAATTGAGAGCACCTTATATGTTAAGTGTGCAAATGATGTGCTTGTGATCATTGTTGTCTATGTTGATGACATGCCGCTCATTGGTCCTCATGAGAAGCATATTGCTAATTTTAAGGCTGATTTGCATGCCTCATTTGAGATGTCAAATTTGGGGCATTTGCATCATTATTTGGGCATTCAGTTTATGCAAGTTGATGGTGGAATAACTTTGTGTCAAACAAAATATATTGACACATTATTGTAGTTTTTTGGCCTTGAAGACTGCAAACCTATTGCCAATCCTATGGAAACAAGTTTACGGTTGAGTTTTCATGATGCTAGAGATGCATTTGATGTTGTTCTCTATCAGCAAGCTGTTTGATGCTTGATTTACTTATGCATTACTCGACTAGATATTTAGTTTGTTGTCTCACAGATGAGCAGGTTTATGCATTGCCCAGGTGTCAAGCATTGGTAGGCGGTTAAGCGCATCTTTCGCTACTTGAGTGGTACCCGAATACTTGGATTATTTTATCCCAAAGGGGGATCCCTACCATCCTATCTATATGTTTTTTTAATTCTGACTAGGCTGGTTTCTATGACACTCGTGTGTCCACTAGTGGTTTTACTTCATGCTTGATAGCTCATGCATATCTTGGTTGAGCAAGAAGCAACCTACTATGGCTACTTCTAGTTGCAAGGCTAAGTATAGGGAAGCTTTCATAGTAGCTATTGAGTGTGTGTGGTTTAGATGCCTTTTGGCTGATTTGGGTGTTGGTGAGTCTTTTGATCTTCAAGGTCAATAAGAGCACATTGGCAATTTTGAGGAACCCTGTGTTCCATGCTTGCACTAAGCACATTGAGGTGCATTATCATTATGTCAGGGAGAGGTTCTCTACTGGAGAGATCAATTTGGCATATGTGCCCACATAGGAGAACACTGAAGACCTTTTCACAAAGGCTCTGCTTAGGGAGAAGTTTGAAGCTTTGCGCAAAGCTTTGGGCTTACCTCCTTTTGTGGATTGATTCCACATAGCTTGGCACTTCCTTATACATGAGTGCAAGCTCCTTATTCACCATATCACTCCTAGGGGAGATTTGTTGATATAATTAGGTAGTGATGTGTGTGAACACACTAGGACCACCGAGGCACTTTTTTCCCTCGTTAGGATGTTTTTTCCCTCGGCTTGTATATATGCCTATACCCCTAATGGGTCACCTATCTTTGTACATTCTCTTGCTAATACATTCAACATTGTGTGCATGTGCTCCAAGCTTCTTCTTCTTCCTTGTGCTATTCATGTGCTTCCACATGTCACGAGGAAGGAGATAAGGAAGAGAGCTCACACACACACTCTCAAAATCAAAGAGGAGCACACATACATATTGAGGGAAGGAAGAATGATCTTCTTCTTCTTCTATTACATAAATGGAATGTAGAAGAATGACCTAAAACAACAATATTATAAGTGCAATATATAAAGAACAGTACATAAGGAAAATCCTAATGTCCGCGAATGAGTGAGCTTGCAAAAAACAAATGTGCCATCACTTTTCATAGATAAATATAGTCAAGATCAATGAAGTATCCCTGACATATACTGGTGTGACCACTATACATATTAGAAAAATGAAAGATTCATACGTGTCATCTTGGATCATCACATGTTGAGCTTGATATCGCAACACTCCCCCTCAAGCTCAACATCATGTCATGTAATCCAATCATCTTCCAAAACTTCTTCAGCTCCAAGTGCTTTAGTGAAAATATCAGCAACCTTCTCATCTGTCCTCACATAAATAAGGTCAATATCGCCTCCTAATACCTTTTTCCTTATGAACTGCTAATGTACCTTGATATGATTTGTTCTAGCATGAAAAATAGGGTTCCATGTTAATTGTATGTTGCTAATATTATCACAATAGATGGTGATAGGATTTTGCACTTCCACACCTAAATCTACAAGTAGCATCTCTAACCAGGATGCTTCACATGCTACCATTGCACCACCTCTATACTCAGCCTTTGTACTCGACAAAGCAAGAGTGGGTTGCTTCTTGCTGCTCCATGTAATAGTTTCACTTCCAAGTGAGAATAGAAAGCCACTAGTAGATCTTCTATCTGGAACATTACCAACCCAATCTACATCGATGTATCCATGAACTTGCAAATCTACACCAGCTTCATAAAACAGTGCATAATCCAAGGTAGCACTCACATAACATAGAGTGTACCTCAGAGCATCTAAATGCAGCTTTCTGGGAACTTGCATAAATTGACTTTCAAGTCCTATAGTGTAGCTTAGATCAGGCCTTGTAATTGTGAGATATATAAAACTTCCCACAATTTTCCTGTACATAGTAGCATTTTCCAATGCTTCACCTCATGTAGTATCCAACTTCAAATTTTGATGTAATGGCATAGAAGTTGGCTTACAATCATCCATACCATACTTTTGCATAATACTCAAGGCATATCACCTTTGTGACATCCATATACCTATTTTTGTATGTATAAACTCAATGCCCAAGAAATAGCACAACACACCAAGATCTTTCATATCAAATTCATGCATAAGGACTTGCTTTACCTATTTAATGCTTTCTTCATTATCACCACCTTTAATCAAGTCATCAACATAAATAGCCACAATCATGATGCCATCATCATCCTCCTCTTTGGCATATGCACAGAAGCTTGACATTTCATCAAACACCACATCTCTGCTTACTTTCACCTATCGTGTGAGTGGATTATAACATTTATATCCCTTTTGCTCAAGGGAGTATCCAGTGAAGATACATTTTTCTGCTTTTGGATCAAGCTTCATCCTCGACTCATCTAGAACATGTACATATGCAATACAAACAAAAACTTTCATATGTGATAAGCTAGTTTGGATTTTTACCTGTGAACTTCTCTTCAGGTGTGACTTGATGTATAACAGCACTTGTAGTTTTGTTCATGATGTATATAGTAGTGTACACAGCTTCTACCCAATAACAGTGAGGCATATTCTTCTCAGCCATCAAGGCTCTTGTTATTTCTGCAATATGTCTATCTTTGCATTCAACAATGCCATTTTGTTGTGGTGTGTACCTGCATGAAAATTGACGCTGAATTCCATGACTTTTTAGAAAGTTGTTGAACTCATTTGACATATATTCACCTCCTCCATCATGTCTTAATGTCTAAATATACTTCCCCAACTGCTTTTCCACCATAGCTTTAAAATTATGGAAGTGAGTGAACACCTCACTCTTCTCTTTCATGAAATATACCCATACTTTTTGTGTATGGTCATCAATGAAAGTAACATAAAACCTTCAACCACCCATAGATGTGGTCTTTACAAGATCCCAAACATATGTATGTACTATTTCTAGCACATTCTCACCAATATTCTTGTCATGTGGCAATGATGCTTGTGACTGTTTACCAAATTGACATGTTTCACATACCTTTTGCATTTTTGAAACTTTGAAATTTGGTAGTCCATTGGAAATCTCCTTTGAATATATCAATTTCAGCCTCTGCAAGTTTGCATGTCCAATTCATTTGTGCCAGATCTCTATATCAGCAATAACTCCTACACCTTTTGCAAACATGGCAACATTTGTTTTAGGAATTTTCACATTTAAGGTGAACATCCTACCCACTTTGTTTCCTTTGGCAATCAATTGTCCATCATGTTTGTACTCTTATACATATAACCCATCAGCATCGAACCTGGCTTGTAATCCTTAGTCAACCATTGGTCCAATAGAAACCAAATTCTTTGTTGTATTTGGAACATGCAGCACATTAGCAAGATGTTTTATCGTCCCATCCTCCATAGACAATGCTATGTTTCTTGTATGCTCTAAAGGGTGTTGAACCATACCATACATTACCATTCGATTTCGAAACATCAGCATACATTGTATTCATCATATGATGTTGAACCATGAACATACCATACATTACCATTCAATTTCAAAACATCAGTAGACATTGTATTCATCATACCTAATCAACATACCATACATTACCATTCGATTTCGAAACATCAGTAGACATTGTATTCATCATATGATGTTGAACCATGAACAATTTCTCAAAATCATCTGCACTTGTGGATGCATAGTTGTTTTGTTGCCTTCTGTTATCTTTATTCTTCAACCTACAATCACATTCAAAGTGTCCAGGTTTACCATAATTCCAACATCCTTTACTATAATTACCTAAATCATTTCTTTTGAAATTTATGCGACCTCTTTGGATCCCCCTACCTCAAACTCTCCTCTACATCCTGCATGATTTTGATATTGACCTTGGTCTTGGTTACTATTCCCTCTTCCACTTCCAAAACCTCTACCTCTGCCTCTTCCTCTACCAGAATAGAGTACCTGCTCATAACAAGATTTTCCTTGGGAGTTTGAGTCCACAATAACATTCGTTTCTTCAATAATCAACATGGACACTAGATTAGCAAAATTCAAAATATTTTCCCTAGTCTGTATAGAAGTTTTGAACTACTTATATGCAGCTCCTAAATGATGAGGCACACTTCGGCCTTATCATTTTGATCTACATTCATGCCAATAGATGCAAGTGACTCACATATGCTTTTGATTTTTAGGGTGCAGTCACTTACTAGCATGCCCTTTTTCTCCAGTGTATGCAGCTCATTCTTGAATTGCAATTTTTGTGCCTTTGTATTGGTATTATACAATGTGACCAAACTGTTCCAAGCCTCTTTCAGGGTCTTGGCATCCTATATGTGCCCAATCATGTTATCATGTATGCTAATAGATAGCCAATATATTACCTTTTGTGATCCTTGATTCCATTCCTCATATGCTCTTAACTGGTTTGTAGTCTAATTCCTATGTGGTAATTGTGAAGCATTTTTGTTATCTCCTTAGGCACTTGGACTCTTGGCACTTTGGTAGAGACTTTTCACCTCTACTAGTGGGGGGTTGGTGGTATAGGAGTATAAGACATCAATCCCTTGGAGGTGGCTACCTACCTGGATGTAGGCCCGTATGCTTGAGAGTGAGCTAGTATTGGCTCTATGGCTAGTAGGTGATTCTCATGTTCATCCCTCTATGTTCGTGAATATGGCTTGTGTTTTGACTTGTCCAATAGTGAAGATCCTAGAGAATCTAACATGTGGCTTTCCATTATTGGCTAGACATGGGTAGTTGTGCATTGGTGATCAATGTTTGGTAATGCACTACTGCTCATAAGTGCGTGATACATAAGTGTGCTAAATTGACAAACCAATTTCATGATAAATGATATCAAACAAAGGGCACTCTATTGGACTTTGAATACTACTTGGTAATGCTCCAAGTCTAGTTAAGCCATTAACTAGCTATAAATGGTCCAATATGATCTTCATCCAACATGTAAACCAATATTCTTTTAATGAAGCAATGCATGTTTGGTTTTTCCTCATAATGGGATCCTTACAAATGTGCAATCTAACATACAATAATAAGGGGTAGATATTGATCATATATTAGCACATTTACATTTGACAAGTTGATTATTTATTCACATATTTAAGATTATTTATTTACAAATAGGTTCATGCAATGAATCATGGACTATCCCCTTTGTGCAAATGTGAACACTCAAATCTAGTAGATTTTCATTGTTTTTTTTTTCCAAAGAAAGCTTGATAGGAAGGGTTATATGTGAGGGAGGGAGCAAAGAAAATGATGTGCACCTCTCATAATATTGAGAAAGATAGCAAGCATAACCAAAATATTAAAACAATTTAAGAAAATTGAAACGATAACCTGTGTTTAGATTGAGAAACATGGTTCAAGCTTCTCAGAACAAAAATCGATAAGGCAGGGAGGTTAAAAAAAAAACAATGAAATATTAATGAAATGAAAACGAATAAAATAACGAAAGTAGAAGCTTGCATGGAAACAAGATCTTGATGGAACTACATCCGATGAGGGCACATGAGCGTTTGGAAAATGGAAAGAGGACTTGATATGGAATATAGAAAAAATTATAACATACATGGGATAATAAGATCACCATGAGAGTGTGTAAAACATTCCCTTACACGTGACATTACATTGTTGATATATTTCAGTAATGATGTGTGTGAGCACACTTAGGATTGCAGCGGTACTTTTTTCCTTCTTTAGAATAAATTTTTCCCCTTACTTATATATATGCCTATAACCCTAACCAATTACTAATATTTATATATTCACTTGGTAATATATTTTGTATTATGTTGTGTTGCAAACTTCTTCTTCTTTGTGTTGTTTGTGTGCTTCCACATACCTCAAACTCCAACAATTGGTATTAGAGCAGGTCACTACTTCATCTAGGGCATCGTCGACACCCCTCCATCAAAGTCTCAAAATCGCATGAAAACTGTTGAGCATACTCGAGGTGATTAGAAGTTCAAAACAGCTTTGTGGCATCAAAATTTTGATATGAGCTTTTTCAGCCTCCAGCTCCAAATGTACTCTGGCAGTGATTGTGTAGGCGATTTCATCCTTTTGTGGCAAACATATATACAAGTTTTATTTTTCCAATATAAGCATCTTAAAGTTTGCTACATGTTTAGCATAGTTCAACAAGGTGTTTCTATTCAATTTTTTGAGATAGAGTCGTTTTTTTTTGCATTAAGGTATTTAGTCATTGGCCATGGCTAAAAGCAATGATGTATTTCTGTATGGTTGTTGAGGATAAGTTAGATGGTACTAATTACTCATTGTGGGCATATATGATGAATCATGTATTGACAGGAAAAGGGTTGTTGAATATTGTGCGGGGTGTTGAAAAATGTTCTATTACACTTGCAAATACAATTGTTGAAGGTGATGCGGATGGCTTTGACGATCATGATTTCAATTTCCTTGTTGTGCTACAGTTCCTATTGCACCTATTGCAGAGAAGCTTCATTGGTATGGCAAAGATGCTCATGCACATGCATTGATAGCTTTGTCTTTCAAGCATGCCATTATCCCCCATATTCACTTCTACAATACAACAAAGGATGCTTGGGATACGCTTAAAACCTTATACCATGCAAGAAATAAGGCTCGTGTTGCTTACCTTCAAAAATATTTGGAGAGTGAGCATATGAATGAAGGAGATCTATGGATACTTTTTTTACAAAGATCAAAGATTTGAAGAAGCAATTGAATTTTGTTGATAACATCTCGCCAAATAGTCCACTTTTGAAGGTTGTTCTTAACGGTCTTCCAGATT
The DNA here is from genome assembly GCA_020310875.1 of Ceratopteris richardii. Taxonomy (NCBI): domain Eukaryota; kingdom Viridiplantae; phylum Streptophyta; class Polypodiopsida; order Polypodiales; family Pteridaceae; genus Ceratopteris; species Ceratopteris richardii. Next base: position 49,025 of record MU261896.1, read on the forward strand.
CATATCAGAGCTTTGCTTCTACTCTTTGATTGATGATGAAAGGAACTCCAAATGATTAGTCTTTGTTTTGTTGCAAGAAGATCATTCCAGGCAAAACATGTCAATTATGTGTTGTAGATCAAGCTTTCTCAGCTAGTCAGAAGGGAAAATGCAAATGAATCTTATCTATTAGTTAGTAGAAAGCTACAAATGCTACATAGTCAAAGAAGGAAAGACAAAGATGAGAAGAAAATAGAAAAGGAAAAAAGTTTTGCAAATGTTGTAAGGCAAATGATCATGTCATAAAGGGTTGTCCTAAACTAGTTGCAAAAGAGGCAAAGAAGAAAGACACTGATAGAACCCCTAATCCTTGCCAAGATTGGCTGTACGATCACTCAGTGGACCTAAATCTTAGACAAGGCTCCTTGCAGATTGGAACCTTAGATCAGAAGCGAGTGATACCGCTTGACTTCCCTAATGGCATTCCGTCTGAGGTTTGTAACCCTAGACCCTATGAAATGCATGCGACGGAAGACCGGAAGATCTTTGGTCAGAATAGTCACGTTACGTCTACACCAACCCATGTGGGCTTGGCTATGGACAATTGTCAATCTAAAGGACGTCAGGAGATTTTCCCTTGGGCTTCTTGCAAATTAGAAAGGTCAACCACCCAACCACTTGGTCAAATGGACACCATCAGCGGTCAGGAGGGTTAAATCAGCGGACAAATGGACACTATCAACTGCGGTGTCCATCCTTCCACACTTACTGCAGACTGGCCTAGATTAAAAGTACAAAATGGAGCACTTTCTAATGGGCAGGTTTCGCAAGTGTTGGACCTCCCTTCTTTTCCAAAGCAGAGTGTCCCTCCGACCTCTCAACCTCAACCACAAAAGAGTCAACCACGACAGAGGAACCCAAACCGACGACAGTATCAGACTACTCAAAGAAAGCAGCAGTATCAGTATTACAAAGCAAGAGGCACAAGACAGATATGGGTGCCAAAAGGACAGAAAGCACTGACTGATTTCAACAATGTAGACAATGACAAGAAGAAGTTTCAGCTGAAGCAGAGTCAATATTCAACACCTTCTCGACCTTCTTCTATGAGTACGAACACTCAACAAATTTGGATCGCCAAGAAGTACCTTACAAACCGACCCACACCCACGCAGATTTGGGTACCCAAACAGTGTATTATAGCTCAACCCTCAAGCCATGTAATATATAACCCTCAAAAATTTCTTCACCCTTCAACCCCACCAAATCCGACCTCATCTTTTGTCCCTCAACAGAAGCCTATCACCCGCTCACACACTCTTAGGAAGTGGGTACCGAAACGTATCCAGACGCCTCCTACAACTCCCTTATCTAACATAACTCCCACCCCGATTAATCTACAACCATGTAATAACTCATTCACGATTGAACCTTGTATAAATCCACACACTATAACCCAACGTCATCTGTAATAACACCTCATCAAGAAATGTATGTATCATCTGAAAGCATGTAGGTGTCTAGAGACCTGCACTAGTTCTGCAAGAAGCATTGCATCAATCACATCACAACACTTGGCTACACGGGTTACACATCGGCTATGGAAAGGGATTGCGGTCTCACCTTAATGGGATCATAATTAATTTCCATACTAATGTGTTAATCTTTGTAGCAGATCTTTTCCATTAGCACGCCAATCACCATGCAAACCGAAGAAGGGCCATCAGAAGCTGGACCCATTGTACCCAAGGCTAATATTGGTGAACTACTAGCAGAGCCCCATCCTACAGCTCAGCCCCCAAAATTCCAAGGATTTCCACGACCCATGCCTATTGACGATCCCCCCAGGGGTTATACTGAGAAGATTCATCATAATTCTCACTGGTTTCAAGGGCTAGCAGGACCATTAGCAGATGTTGATTTTATATTTGAGGCTAATTTGACTTTTGATGACCGTACTTGGGGCAAATATCAGTTTTTCTCAAGAGAGTTTGAAGGATTACAGAACACGGAAGATCTAACACATGTTTGGGCAAGAGCAGGGTTTACAGAGTATTTCAGTGACCCTTTGCCTAAACCTGACTTCTATAGATGTTACTATTTAGTCACAACATTGATGGCATCAGAGAACAAAGATTTGCCAGGCACCTTCATTTTTCCATCCTTAGTGAACGATCCACCTTATAAAAGATTTTATCTTTCTAAAGACTTGATTCGAGCCGCCATCAAGATTCATGGAACCCACACTCCAACGGAACGAGAACGGCTAGTTCCAGAGCCGATGAAACGTGGACACGTTACCAAGTGGGAAGAGATTTCAGCAATCACACTTGAGCTTTCAAAACCACTGCGGATATGCATGCAGCATTTTGCTTTCCCCGCTCAAGACAGATTCACAATGCCTCACAAGCGCATATGGTTTGGTTTGTATTTAGCATGTACTGGACCCAGACAGTTGATCTCGCAAGCTGGATCATTGTTCAGCTCTACTTAGCACAACACAGATGGGAAAGAAAGAAGGTCATCAATGGATGTTGCGCTCTCACGCGCATCATATATATGTGTTTGGCTTACGATTTACCTATCGAGTGAGCAATGACAAGTGAGGAGCTGAAAGCCTTCAAGGGAACAACAAAGAAAGCTAGAAAGCCTAGCAAAGGAAGAGTAGGAAAGCGAATGAGAGGAACTATCCCCTGCCTTCAGGTGCCGGAATCACCCTCACCACAACCATCTCCAGAGCAGTCTCTGACAGAAGCCACTCCAATAGTACAACCTATTCGTATACGGTTATCAAGATTAGTTGTAATAGAGGGCACTACCAACACAGTCACTCCTCAAGTAGCCAGTGTCCCAGGACCTACCACCACGACAGCAGAAGTTCCCACCACTATTGGTGCGGAAGCTTTCTCTTTTCCGATACCAAACATGGAAGCAGAGCCACTGGATGCAACCTTTGATTTTGAAATGCAAGATGCTTTCTCTAGTGAATTTCAGTTCTCAGAAGGAAATATATTTTCTCAGGAATATGAAAGGCCCAGCTACCCTACCACACCACGAGGTCCACCACAAGGACAAGTAGTGTCTAGTTCCGAAGAGAAAAGAACGGAAACCGACAAAGATGAAGGCGATGACAAAGCCAGCCAGGGCACTCACGAATCCCAAGAGCATGGACAGACAGATGAACAAGGACAGCACACTGACACCCAGGGAGACACCAGTACACATGAAGATGAAACCTTTGAAGCAGCAGCTTATACACTAGCCATCAAGAAGCTATACCGCACCATGGAGAAAGTTTGGGCATGCAAGAAATTGACTGAGGAAGAGAGTCAAGCACTTATAGAACAGGAGCTTGTCTCAAGCAGATTCGAAGAAGTATATATCAGAGGCTTCCGAGAACTTGTCAAATCAGTGGGATCGATAGAAGCCTTACGATATTTGCAAAGGAAACCGTTACCGCAGTATGACCCGCGTAGAATCCGTCTACTAACCAAACCTCGTGAATATATTCCGGTACCCACCGGCGGTCAATCTTCAGAACAGGCCAAGGAAGCACGTCTCGTCCCTGAAGGCTCATTGGCAGAAGACACCATTATCATCGACTCCCCACCTCGTACGACTGTTGTACATAACACCACAGTTGTTGAAGTACCTACCACCCCATCCGCTCCTCCGTCACCTCCCACCCATCCAGTCTCCCCCATACACCCTCCTTCTCCCCGAACAACATCCTCCTTCTCCGACGGAGTAGCAAAAGTAGTCCTTACTCCCATTCATCCCACCATTCCCGCACCCACTCAACCTAGTCTACCACCTAGCACACCCACCTTCCTATCTAATCCAATTTTCCAACCATACTTTTCGTCCTTCCCCACACCTCCAAGACCCCTTTTCCCATTCCCACCTCCATTAACCTTCTCCCCAGTCTCACCTCCCCGACCCACCGTAACTCCTCTTTCCCCTTTCCACCAAGCCGTCCAAGACAACCCCTTGTAAATTACTCTTCAACCTTTGTCAATCTTGTATTTACACCCACACACCTACCCACGATCACACCACTATTCACAGTCACCGCACTTGACACCACATCCAGCGATATGGATATATCACCACCCACTGCACCTCCACTCACTTCATTGGTGGCACCACAATATTTAAGCACACCACAATTTTCCACAATCACCACAGCATCCACATTCCCACCCCCATTCCCCATTCCCTTTGCATCTACACCTACTGCATCTTCGCTTAGCACATCGTTAATATTATCACCCACTGTAGATACTGCATTCTGACAGATGTTCACATGTATGACTCAAGTAAGAGATGAGTTCACATCTTTGGGAAATAATTATCAGCAGCTACAGAGGACAACCAATGATTTACAATCGCAGCTAAATTCACTGACCATCGAGAATGCCTCCCTAAACACCAGATACCAAGAACTCCGAGAGGCATACCACAAACTAGAACTAGGAAGTGAAGAGAAAACCAAAGAGGCCATTGCTGATCTTGACAATTTGTTAAGGGCACAGACCATTTGCAACGCAATGTTAACACGTAATATGGGATTACTTAGATGACACTTGGCAGCCGTGAAAGAAGAAAACCAGCGCTTACAAGAACAAAATAGAGAGAATCTAGAAGCTGCCTTAGATCAGCCAGACCAACCACGAAGCCCTAGTCGCTTTAAAGCCGTGCCCTCAGAATCGATGAAAATGTTACTAGAAGATCATATCAGATTGTTAGATGATTACGACAGCATGAACGAGCAGTTTTAGAAACTCAAAGATGAAAACAAGATCTTGCAGTTACGAGCACCAATACCACAAGGCCTACCAGCTCCTGCGGACCCATCTCCTGACATCCTAGAGGAACTCAACGCATTACGGGCCTAGGTATCTACTCTTGAATCAAGGATAGCTATATATGAAGCACCGCCAAGGCCAGATTCCCCACCAAAGCTCCCAGCTGATGAAGAAAATGTAACTATTCTAGTGGAGGAAACTTTTGAGGAAGCTTATGAGCCCCAACCCATCCCAAGCGGACAAGTCACGACTGAAGCCCAGACAACTTACGAACTTCCTACTCCCGCATGGATGAAGACAATAGAAGAACTGGGAACGACCCACTCAGCAAGGGTAGAGGCGCAGTTGCACGCGATGGTGATGATTGAGGAAAGAATTTTACAATCGCCCTACTTTGCTCACTTGGCCCCGCGCAGATACAGATCAGGGCATGAGCTACAATATAAACCTTATTTCATGTTGATGGCAGAATATCAGTTAGCCATAGAGAAAGAAACAGGCAAAAAGCCCTCCCACGCAACTCAATTTGAGCCGGAAGATTTGCCATTAGATGCGCAGCAAGGAGAAATCTATCAACCGGAATGGCGCAAGGATCTCTTACAGAAATATCCTGAAATGATGAGTACATGGGCCAAGGCACCACTACATTTAAAGTATAACCCATGTTGGGGACCAGTGCCACGTCGTCGCTCCTGGAAGGCATTTGCTATTAAAATACAGAACAACAAGCAATGCCAGGACCGGTTAAACTACCCATACTTCAGGCCACCTATAGGACCACCTACAATCGGATATATGATGGCCACGATTCACCACTGGCTCCCTTGCTTGAAACATATGGACGACATAGCAGCGCATATGACTGCCAAAATCTTTGACATGATGCAAATGGTTTTTAAAGTCTTCAGACGCGTCAAGGCACCTCATGTAAACACCCCGGGCTTCGAGCATGGCAATCTAGATCTTGCATATGACATGAGTACAACGCCATTGCTACGGGTGTGTTACGCCTGGCATTGCAGAATCAAATACTTACCGGCGTGCTACAAGCAAACCTTCGAAGAAATGTTCACAACCAGTTTTTGGGAATACCATTCAAAAGTGTTCATCAGCAGGCAACCCACCTATTGCAACTATTCGCCTGTGAACAGATGGTTTATTCCACACATTATTGACTCCCACCACCTGATGAACCGCAACCAATTGATTGGGAGAAACTCGAGGCAGATTTGGCCCGAGGCATTCGAATATCAGAACACACCCTCGCTCAGGAACTACTCCAGAATTACATCCGATAGACCGTACAACAAGGTTCTGTCGAGGACGACAGAAGCGAGAGGGAAGGGGGTGTTGGCAGTAGCCAGAGGCATAGAAGACGCGGAAGCATGTAAAGATAGAGCAGGGAGCCAGTCGAATCAATTTTTCAAAGATTATGTTTTATAAATATTCTTCAAAACCTCCAATAGTGATTTTCATCACTATTGTAACATATGTAACATAGAAAAACCCTTTTTGTAATCCATAGCTCCATTTTGTGCAAGCCGAGGAGTCCTTGAGCTTGAGGAGGTTAGGTAGAATGAGCATACCAATTTTGGTTATTTTTAGACACCGTTTACCCTTTCAAATAGCATCTAGGACCTATTTTTTAACTATGCCGATCACTAGATGTGAAACCGGTCAAAACTAGTCTAGAATCTATAAAAAGAGCTAGAGAGCTCATTTTTGAGGTTAGCTTGTTGAGTAGAGAAGAGCTTAGAGTTATTTTGAGCTTGTAAGAGTGTTCTTGAGCAATAGAGTTGATTTCTCACCTTCCATTGTGTCTTGCTTGTCTCTTCGTAGTGTGTGTGTATGTGTGTGTGCATCTCTATGCTTCTCACCTTCACTCTCACTTCATCTCACATTCACGATCTTCATATCACTCCTATCTCTTCTGCGAATTGACATTAAGGAGGTGGAGCTTCTTAACGTGGTTCTCACCATTGTGCTAGAGCAACATTGACTTTGACTATGGTTTACTTTGACCAATATGACTTTTATGGGCTCAACAGTTGCCCACCACCTTTAACCAAGGTTTTCCAATTAACAGGGGGAAGCTTCCTTCTACCTGTGGCAGCCTTAAAACAACAAAGTACAAGTTAAAGATGGTACCTTGTATCTTGACTGGAACTCTAGGGACCACTCCCATAGGCCTTACTATGCTTTGGTCTGCCATTGTTACAGTAAAGTTGGCAGGTCGTGAAGGGTATAGTCCAATCTTTTTTATGGTATATTCAGGCATCAAGTTAATGCCAGAACCACCATCCACAATAACTCCTTGAAACTCATGACCTTTAATAGAGACTGTTAGCCGAGGGCTCTTGTAATCTGTGAGGGGTGCTTCCCCTACATTTTTATCTTTATGCATAACAGCAGCCTTTGCCACTAAACTTGTTGTGGACATTTCATCAATTATCTGCAAGAGTTCTGCCCTGAACTTCCCATCCATCTTTATTAAATAAAAAATACTAACCTCCTTTTTCATGGACTTGAGTAGTCTGGAGGCTTCTGATTCCTTAAGAGCCTGGGCTCCATTTGACTTATCAAATTCCTCATGAGCCCTGTTGAATGCATGTCCAATGGCATCACTGGTACCTATGAAATTTTCATTTTGCCTTGTGTCTACACATGTGGTGGCTTTGTTCTCAAGGGCACCTTCGTCTTTGTTCAATCCATTAATCATTGATTCTTGACCTATTTCCACTTGATCCTTCCCCTTGCTTCTTGTCTGCACTGTAAAAGATTCAATTTCTTCTAATTGTACCACCCTGGTGGATGGTGATGGCTCATTTACTTGATCTAACCTTTCTTCTTTGTGCACAGAGATCATTTGAATGTGAGGCCCAGATGAAGATGCTTGGTTCTTAGGACAACCATTAGTATAGTGGTCTCTGGCCTCTAGGCAGTTCCTGCAAGGAGGGGCATTTTCTGGGAGAGTGCACCTACTTTGATAGTGCCCACATTCTCCACATCTGAAACAAATAATTGGCCTCCTAAGCCCATTTCCAAAATTATCCCTCTGTCTAGGGTTGTAATTATTACCTTGATTCGGTGCAGTATCCATTACATTTGTGGGTGGTAGGGATCCTCCTTGTGTCCACTATGTCGTTGCAGGCATTCCCCTTGATTGGCATTCATGGGCCTCGTGACCAACTTTCCTGCATAAGTGGCAAGTCACACTTAACAGAGGACATTCACTTACTATGTGACCTTGCTTGCTGCACATGGAACACCAAAGTCCACTCTTGATGCCACCCGCTTTGAGTTCCTATAGCTCTTATCGCAGCTGAGCCAATTCCTCTGCTTGGGCCTCCTCCTCCTTTTGGAGCTTTAGTGCTTCAATCTCCCTTCTCAAGTGAGCAACAGCATTCTCCTCCTCTTTGTAGGGCTTATTTCTTTTTAAGCCCTCAAGCTCCTTCCTTAGCTGGATCACTGGATCCTCCATTTCTGTACCATATGTTGGTTGGGAAGAAGTTGCTCCATACTCGTGCCTTATCTGCTCCAGGCATGTAGTTGTGTTGATGAACTCCTGTATGGAGGCTGTAGGTAACACTAATTCCTTTATTTTGCATTGGGTGGCCACTGGTAGGGGCTTGGCTAACCATTTCTTAACAAAAAAATCATGTGGTGGATCTGGCAATTTAGCCATTAGTGCCTTGGCCCTAGTCCCAAACTCTGGGAACTTTTCACCTGGACCCAATCTCAAATTTTCTAGTTCTTCTATGATCATCTCTACAGTATTCCCATGTTGGAATTGATTTTTAAATGCATCTTTCATCAAATCCCAAGTTGTAAAATGGTTCTCAACAAATTGGCTGAACCATTTATCTGCTAATCCCTCTAATGTGGCAGGGAAAAGTATCAAAAAAGCATCCTCCCTACCCATTAAGCCTCTAGTCTTACATAGTGCTAAAAACCTTCTAATGTGTTCATCCGGATCCTCCTGAGCTAAGCCTTTGAAAGAAGGAAACTTTATATTTAATCTTTAGAGTAAGGTTTCCAAGTCTACCTGTCCCGCCATGCTCTTTACTGATGAAGTTGATGAAAGTGGACTAGAGGACCTTCTAACAGCCTTCCTTCTTGTTTGCTTGCAGGTGACCCTCAATGTTTGGGATTGGGTTGCGGTCATGGGCTGTTCATAGTCCTCTTAATATGAGATAATTGATAGAATATGTACCTCTTAGTCCATTGAAGTGGTACTATCGACACTTGAATATTGCTTCTCCAACTGCAATATATCTTCTCCTATGCTCAAATCTCCTTGGAAGTCCCACCGTGCGTGCCAAATTTTGTTGGGGGATTCTTGGACAAGAAGGAGTTTGAGGGTTTGTAGGAGAAAAGGAAAAGACAAGAAGAGAAAATACACCCTGGAAGCCTCTACCGATTGATTACACTAAGACAATTACAATATTGAAGCACAATACAAGCAAATATTTCTGTGCAAAATCCCACAGAGTGCTCAATTACAAATTACCAAATACCCAAAGTCTTCTTGCTGCCCACCTCCTCTGCGCCAGACCTCCACCTACTTCAAGCTTACCCTTGTGCACACCTTGCACCAAGCTTCCACTAAGAGGAGGAATGAATACCTTCTGTCGGCACGCGCACACTGCAAGGAGACCTTGAGATCCTTGGGGGACTAGCTTAGCACTCTCTACACAATCCCTTAGTCACTCTCCATGCACTCCTTCACTTCCACTTCTCTACGTCGCACACTGGTGACTCTTGCCCTTCTCTCTCTTGCTTCACTTAGACTATGCTTCTCTTGGTTACTCTAGAATTGTCCAAGAATAGTCCTTGCCTTGATTTGAGTGTGTCGATTCACGTACGCTCCTAACTGCAAGAGTATCTTGGTGCTCACTTTGATGTCCCAAGATTGTCTTTACAAGTGGCAGCCAACGACTCCCTGTTTTGTCCTGTAGTGACTTTAGAATAAAACCAAAAATTTTAATTGGGGGGCTATACTTTCACTTCTGTGTACGCTGCCGCTTCACATACCTTCACATTTTCCTTTTAACTCTTCAAATATGCACATAAGGGAGGGTTCACCTGAACCTTCCAAAATACTTTAAAAACACTTTGAACCTTAGGGAAATTAGAGAAATACCTCTGCAACCTGCAACCCACTTTCTCCAATTTACCCTTTGTGGACCATTAATTGTGCACAACCTGTGCACTTTGACACCTGCACTTTAGCACTTTGACTCTGCACCTATTGACTTTGACCTTGACCTTGTTCACTTTGACCAATTTGACTTTGACCTTTTGACTCTAACTTTGGTTGACTTTGACTTTGGTTGACTTTGACTACGGTCGACTTTGACCAATATGACTTTTATGGGCTCAACAATAGGTTTCATTGGTTTTGGAAATTGACCTATTTCAATCTTTCCATTAAAATGTATCACTTCTCTTTTACATCTTAATGGATGATCGTCAAGCAAGATTTTATTGAGATTCTTACTATAAGCTAATCTCAACCAATCACCACAATAAGAATAAGCCTTATATCCCTTATTAGATATTCCTCATTCATGAAAACCATAAAAATATAATTAGATTAACTCACATACAATTGTATACATATTAAATTAAAAAACCACATCATTACTTGAACAGACACTATATCCTCCAAAATCATCTAGAGTCCAAGCCACAATTCCACCAACCATAATGTTTCTTTGATTAATGCTTCTCGATACATAAATGATATTAATACCTCTTCATAACTCTTGGATATCATCAATGAGAGGAGCAAGATATATATTCATGTCTTTAACTTGTCTTTTTCCTAAGACTAAAAGTGAAAGCATTAAATAATGCTAAGGTATGGCGGAAGATTGTAGTTGATGAGTATTAGTGGCCATGTTCACCATTTACTAGATTTCATAAAAAATAGATTAACCCCATCTAATGCAACTCCTAACTTTAGATTACATGGCTCTTGTGCAAAATCAGGCCATCTAGAATCAATATGTTGAAAAGTTGCACTATCTGTTGGAATTCTCATTACTCCATTACTACTTTTATTATCAAATCCCCATGTCAAAAGCATTGATAATTTAGGGCTTTGAAACATATTTTTAATTCGAGGACCCAAGGGAAAATGTCTCAATACTTTTTTTGGGGCTTTACCCTCTTAATCCTTATATCAAGGAGATTGACATTTTGGACATTATGTGTATGTGTGTGTATATTTGTATGTCTGTATGCATTCATGTATATGTGTATGTCTATGTATGTATATATTTATATGTGTATGTGTATGTGTATGTCTGCATATATATAAATAGATAGAAAATTAAAAAGTATACCATAATAGTTCTGAAACAGATACATTACTCCATCCATAACAATTTTGAGGATTGAGAATAACTAAGCTTACACTTAGTCATGTCAAGCGACTTCCTTCATATATGCTTTATACATTCTTCTCAAAGATATTTCTCATTTTAAATGAGGTCTTACTAGCAACTCAAAATGGTTTGGTGGAAGATCATCAATATCATACATTGGAATCTACACATATTAATAAAAATCATTAACATTCCATAAATGAATGAAAAATAAACTTTAAAAATAAATTTAAACATGTAAGCTAATTCAAAGACAATTTCAATCAGTTAGATTTTTTAATGCAACACAGGATAGGTGGATAGAAAGTTTTCATTGCTCTCTAGCTAAAAGGTGCTCTTGGAGGTCTATGCCATCCATAATTCACTAATAATTCATCACCAGCATGTAATGAAGTAATTGTTGGTTTAGTTAGTCACTAATATTGCACCACCATATCCAATTTTAAAGATAATGAATGATGTCATGTTTTAATGCCGATAGCAGTAGGAAAATATTTTCAAAACAAAATCGTTGAACAAGCCACATTGTGAATCTGTGCGCTTGTAATTGTATACCCCTTGTCATGTACTCCATGACACATCATTCATATTGTGAATCTAGAACCCTTTCTTTACCCATCTCTTTTCTCAAATCCTTACTGTACTAAGCAAGGGATTCCATTTGTATTTAAAACGATCTCCACCCTCAACTTTCACATCATTTGGCACTAAGTGCCCATCTTTGTACATCAAGAATATAAGAAGAAGAATCTTTTGTGTGTGCAGGTGTGGGTTGGAGGCTAGTCTAATCCCACCCACCAAACTCTCTCCAAGTGTCTAAGCCTACTCTAAGGCTCCATTGGTGTACAACGGGCTAATCTAAGCCCCCTCCTCTCGCGTCGACTTATCTTGGTGTTGACCAAGTGCAGGGCTACTATAAGCCCCCCCCTCCCCAATAATTTTAAGTGTGGTGTCCAATTGTTCATTTCAAGCTTTGCAATTATTTTGAAGCGATATTTTTGGCAAGTATCTTTGATGGTGTTTCTAAACACTTTACCCTCAAAGCTTTGTAATGTCCAAAAGTGAAGGTAGCTCATTATCTATGGCTAACTTCTTACCCTCTTTCACCCCTATTTTTACACCTAAGGATGAATGCCTCAATGGAAAAAATTACAATCTATGGAAAGATGTCATGTGGGCATATCTCTACATGAATCTTCTTCATGAGGTAGTAGACGGGTCAGACCCCGAACCCAATAGGGATACCAACTTAGACAATTGGCATGTGTGGAATGTCAAGGACAAAAGAGCTTTAGGTCAGTTGTGACTTGGTTGTGACGAACTGACGAAAGGACATATCACGGCCTGTAAGACGTCCAAGGACGCTTGGGATACGTTAGCCGCTTTGTATGAAGACAAAACCCCTTCAAAAATATATGCATTAGAGGCCGAGTTTCATAATTTGACCATTCGGACACACGACACAATTACCAAGGTCATAGCCCAATTTGAGGACTACCAACATAAACTAGCACTATGTGGTAGGCAGATCTCTAGTGAAGACATGGCCATTAGGCTTCTTAACAAGTTACCTAAGCCGTGCGAGACATTTTTCACAACTTTGTATAATCGCGACCAAGTCTTAACTTGGGAAGAGGTTCGTCGACTATTGCTCCTTCACGACTCACGAGCCAAATCGACTTCCTCCCAAGAGTCTGCCATGAAGGGCAAAGGCCCATTCAATAAGGGCAACACCACAAGTCATCATGCTAGTAGTGGATCTAAGCAAGGATCACATAATTCATCGAAGAAGTTCACCTATATTTTTTGTGGAATATCAGGACACTTAGAAAAGTTTTGCTATAAAAAGAAACAATCATCGAAGGCTTCTATGTCTAGGAAAAGATCCAAAGGATCCCAACATAGATCCCACTGCTCTAGTGAGGAACTCTTCATCTCCACAGAAGCCAATGCCCTAGTTACTTCTAGCTCCCCGCATGAGTGGATCTTTGATAGCGGAGCTACCTCCCATATGTGCAAAGACAAGGACTACTTTAAGAACTCGAAGAGCACACAGGAGAAGTCTATCTTCGCAACAATAAAAGTTTACCCATTGAAGGAAAAGGGAAAGTTCAAATTTCCAACAATTAGGGGGAATGCAAGTCTTTATCCAATGTTCTTTTTGTTCCAAATTTATGTATGAATCTACTTTCCGTCAAGGCCATTACAGATTAGGACAAACAAGTATGGTTTGATAACACCTCAGTTAAGGTATTTGATCCCCATACAAATGATGTCATTGCTCAAGGTATTGAAGAAAAGGGCCTCTACAAACTATCTTGCTTTGTATCCAAAGAATCAACCTCAAGTTTGTGGCACCAAAGATTTGGCCACACTTCTTACTTATCAAAAATCTCTTCATCCCAACTTGTGAAGGGATTGCCAAAGATAGGGCAACTTACTGATGTCTGCCAAGCTTGCACCCAAGGCAAGCAACATAGGGCCCCAGTTCCCAAGGAAGCTTCAACACGATCGAGGAACCCACTAGCCCTTATCCACATGGACTTATGTGGACTCGTGAACACCCCATCCCTGAGTGGATCCCTCTACTTTTATCTTCTAGTAGATGACCACTCTCACTATATTTGGGTGTACTTTTTGAAGTCAAAGGCAAACACATTCTCTAAGTTTCAAACTTGGATCAAAGAAGTTGAGAATGAAGCTTCAACTAAAGTTAAAACCATCAGATCAGATGGAGGTGGTGAGTTTATCAATCATGACTTTGATAACTTTATCAACCAGAAAGGGATCAAAAGACAAGTCACTCAGCCTCATACTCCATCCCAGAATGGAGTAGCTGAAAGAAAGATATGCAGTGTGATGGAAATGGCAAGAATTATGCTTCATCACAAGGATCTACCCTACAAGTTCTGGGCAGAAGCCGTGCATACTGTTGTTCACATTCTTAATCGAGGATTTACAAGTGCATTACACAAAAAAACACCCTTCGAAGCATACTATGGAAGAAAAACTTCGAGTCTTTGGTAGTGAAGCTTTTGTCCATGTACCAAAAGAAGATAGAAACAAGTTACAATCAAAGTCCAAGAAACACATATTCATAGGGTAAAGTGACCAATCAAAGGCATACCGTCTATATGATATGGAAAACCACTCCATCACCATTTCGAAGGATGTGATCTTCAATGAAGCTTCCTCATAATCAAGAAAAGGAACTTTTTTCCATTTTTAGGAGTTTCTTTTCTGTCAGCTTGTATATATGCCTATAAACCTAATGGGTCACTTATTTTTTACATTCAATTGGTAATACATTCAATATTGTGTTTTGTGATCCAAGCTTCACTCTACGGCTCCCTATACTTCATATATGCATGAAAATAGTGAAAACAAAATGGGGAAGAAGATAATGCATCCAAACACATTACAAGCCATAGGCATGCACACAAGCTGACGAAGAAGTGGATAGAAGGTCAAGAAGAAGAAGTTATGAGCTACTCTTTCTCAAGTTAGCCTCTATTCTTCAAAATGGAAAAAATTATTTACAAATGAGTCAAAAGTGACTCATATAGATATGCCCTAAATTAGGGGCTTTCACATAAATGGATTGACACTTCTAGACATTACTCAAGAAAGCTATCATCATACAAAAGTATGGTAGATGTTTGGGACTATACAAGTAGAGGACTCCTCTAGTGTATTTACAAGGCTTAATATACATCCAGTTGAGCTTTGTTTAACAAGTCATGGGTACTCTTTTGAAAAACTTTTATGTAACTTTAAACTCCCTCTCTTCTTCTCGTCAATCTTTCTTCCATTACTTCTCTATTCTCCTCAGCTTTCTTTTCCATGCAACACTCTCCCCCTCCTAGTATATGTCTCCATGATAGGCTTCATTTAGATTTTCCTGACAACCCACTTGTGAGTTATAGGGATACCGAATTCTAGTCTAATGCACTCTTGCAATGCTTTTGGGGAAGGGCTATTTTTTGCCACTATGATCTTCCAAAAGCTCCCCTTTGTTCTTATGAACTACAAACACATGGCTTAGTTCATTTTTCTTGAACATCCTACTTTTTCTTGAATCTTTCTCTATCATTACATGCATATTTAGGCTTATGTGTACCCTTGTGGGGCTCAGGTAGTGGGTGTTGGTATCTTTTATAATGGATGAGCAGTTCCCTTCTTCTTCTCTCGTTGTCTTCTTTTTTCTTTACTACATTCCCCTTCCACACGTTCCTCGTCCTCTTGAACTCTGTCATCCTTAGAAGGCTTGGTTGGTGACATGCATACATGTGAAAGATAAGTTTCTCTCTGATACTAATGGTATTGGCATTATCGATCATGAACTGCTACCATTGTTCAGGCTTGACTACATTGTTTGGTGCTTCTTAATTATCAAGAAAAATGTGAACTTCAAAAGCTACCAATATGGCATTTAAATTTGAAGTCACCTTCAATAATATTTCAGAATCAAGCTCAAAAAATCATGTATAAAATTCTTCTTCAAAGGTTGGTAAATATGAACTTGGGAGAAACATTAAGCGAGAGAAGTGTGCCATGACTGTGGCTTGGATAGGGTTAACTAATAAATGAAAGGGTAGTGGCTCTACTCCTAACTGATGTCGATGAGATTCAAAAAGGTATATTTGGCATATTTGAAAACTTCTAATACTATCAAGATCATACTCAAATTTTCGTGAGACACTATTGCATGCTTTTGAAGCCAAAATTCAATGGTTTTGTCCATATAATCTTCTATTGTAAATATCCATGAGATGGTCTCAGAAGTAGAGGAAAATTCAGCCATCTCTTACTTATATTGCCTTTTTATTGTGGTTCCCAAAATTCTAGTCACGAACAACATCTAGGCACAAGACAAAAAGTTGGGTTGACTTGTAATATGTAAGGTGGATCTTGTTAGTGCACTCATAGTGCTGAGTTCTTTTCTCAAAACTCTTTTTCTCCAAACTAGATCTACAACATTAAATTGTTCTTCTATATAATGAATGGAACTGACAAAAGAATTTAGATCTTCATCAAGATTCCTATGAGTTGATCTTCTTATGTTTGCTCTTTCATCAATTTGTATAGAATGTTAAAAGGCTTCGTAATTGTTTCTAGGTATTTTCTTTTAATCTTTGCATCTTTCAAACACTAGACTATTGAATCTTCAAACTCTTGTGTAAGGCCATCCACCAAAATCACCCATACCTTTTGTCTATGTTCAAGGTATAGCCTTAAGGACTCATCTAACTTCTTTCCCAATTCTCAAGTTTTTGTAGCATATTTGTCTTCAATCTTCCCTCCCAGTGCTTTTTGCTCTCTTAGTTGAGCTTGGCATTCTTCCAATTGTCTTTTTAACATGATGTCCTTTTCATTAGCATTATCTATTGTCTCTAGTGGTTGGTTAAATAATAACAAAGACATTAGCTCTTTGTTCCTCCTTCTCAATGTTTTTGTCCCTTCCATACCCCTTATTACTTGTGACTCAATCATTTTAGCTCTAGCTAATAGTCGTACCATGTCAACTACTAATAACACACATTTGTTTTTTAACTCCCAACTTTAGGAGTCATTTGCTCATGGGCTATCATTACCCCTTTCATCTCTTGATGTACAGTGGAATTTTGGGACATTAAAGCATCAATCTTCATCATAGCCTCTTCCAACCCCTTCTTTGATTTTTCATGTTGGCTCTATGAAATCATCAATTGTTCTAAGAGTTGTTTACTAAGGACTTTGAATCTATTTCTTTCCAAGTTTTCTTTTCCATAGAATAGTCATGCAGATCATGCAAAGAATAGGCTCAATCCAATTTTCAAAAATTATTTTCAATCAAGAGTGATTTTTATCACTACACCAACATTGCGCATATCAATTTTGACAAGTTCAAACTCCATTTTTTTCAAGCCAAGGATTCCTCAAGATTAAGGATTATTAGAAGGACCTACATATCAATTTTCAAAGAACCTGAATTTTTAACGAGGCCAGACACTAGGTCTGCACAGGTCCAAAACTACTGAAAAACTATAAAAAGGACTAGAAAACTCATTTTTGAGGTTGGTATTTAGGGAATTGAAGTGAACAAAAGACATTGTAATCTTATTTATTGTTCCGTCTCTTTGTTATTGCCTTGTGTGCATGTGTGTGTCGTTGATATATTTAGGTAGTGATGTGTGTGAACACACTAGGACCGCCGGGACACTTTTTTCCCTCTTTAGGAGGTTTTTTTCCCCTGGCTTGTATATATGCCTATTGCCCTAATGGGCTACTTATCTTTGTACATTCTCTAGTAATACATTCAGTGTTGTGTGTTTGTGCTCCAAGCTTCTTCTTCTTCCTTGTGTTGTTCATGTGCTTCCGCAGACATCTATCTCCAACAATTGATATCAGAGCAGGTCGTCGCTTCACCTAGGGCGCCATCGACACTCCTCCGTTTGCAGTCTCAGATTCGCACAAAATTTGGTGAGCATACTCAGGGTGTTTCAGAGATCAAAACAGCTTTGCTATGTGGTGCCGAAATCGTGATCTGAGCTCATTTCGGCCTCCAAACACATTGTCGCAGTGCTTGTGCAGGCTACTTTGTCTTTTTGTGCCAAAGCTATATACCAATTTCTATTCTCCAGTATAAGCGTCTTGAAGTCTGCTACAGGTCTAGCAGAATTCGTTGGGCCAGTTCTGTTCAACTTTTTGAGATACAGTCAATTTTTTGCATCAAGGAATTTTAGTCACCGGCCATGGCTGAAAGCAGTGATGTATTCCGTATGTTGGCTGTTGAGGATAAGTTGGATGGTACCAACTACCCATTATGGGCTTATATGATGCGACATGTATTGGTTGCAAAAGGATTATGGAACATTGTGCAGGGTATTGAAAGACGTCCTGTTACACCTCTGACTATAGGTACTGCAAATACAGGTGCTGGAGCTGATGAAGATGGTGTCGAAGATGATATTCCGTAGATTCCTATTCGGGCTGTTATTTCTGCTGCACCTACTACAGACCAGATTCTTTGGGATGGCAGAGATGCCCAGGCACATGCATTGATAGCTTTGTCTGTCAAACGTGCCATTATTCCTCACATTCGCTCTTGCAGAACAACTAAGGATGCTTGGGATACACTTACCACATTGTACCAAGCTAGGAATGAGGCTCGTGTTGCTTACCTCTGACAACAGTTGGAGAGTGAGCACATGAATGAAGGTGATTCTATGGACAGTTTCCTAACAAAGATCAAAGACTTGAAGGAACAGTTGATTTCTGCTGATGAGGTTATACCAGATAGCTCACTTGTGCAGACCGTTCTGAATGGTCTTCCTGATTCATATCAGAGTTTTGCTTCTACTCTTCGGTTGATGATGAAAGGCAATCCAAATGCCTTATCATTTGAGGAGTTAGTCTCTGTTCTGTTGCAGGAAGATCAGTCCAAGCAAAACAGGTCCATTATGTGAGTTGCAAATCAAGCTTTCCTGGCTAGTCAGAAGGTCAAAGGAAAATGGAGCTCTTCAACTAGTAAGCAGAAACCTACTAATTCTGCATATTCAAAGAAGGAAGATAAAGATGAGAAGAAATCAGACAAGCAGAAATTGTTTTGTAAGTACTGTAAAGGGAATGATCATATCATAAAGAATTGTCCAAAACTG
This sequence comes from Ceratopteris richardii, assembly GCA_020310875.1. Classification (NCBI taxonomy): domain Eukaryota; kingdom Viridiplantae; phylum Streptophyta; class Polypodiopsida; order Polypodiales; family Pteridaceae; genus Ceratopteris; species Ceratopteris richardii. The sequence goes on from MU261896.1 coordinate 67,844, forward strand.
GCTGCTAAAGAGGCAAATAATAAAGAGGCTGGAATGGTTGTTGTAGAGGCCTCTACACCAAAAACACAGTTTGCAAATCTTGTGCAGGAAGAAGAATGGGCGTTTACTAATGTCTGTAGTTTTGATCCATCTTCTCATGATCAGTGCATGTCTGCAATAGACTCAAATGTTTGCCAGTATTTTGACAGTGGGGCAACCAAACATATTACCTCGTAGCGCAGTTTCTTCTCTTCACTCGAGCCTGCCCCTACAGGGAATACGGTTACATGCGCCAACAACTCCTCTTATCCTGTTATGGAAGTTGGTAAGATCATTTTGACTACTGCTGATGGTAGTTCTTTCACTTTGTCAGATGCTTTATTTGTGCCAGGGATCAAGAAGAATTTGTTATCAGTTTTTGCATTAGCCAAGATTGGCTTGGTTGTGAAATTTGTTGATGGCAGATGTACAGTTCATGGTCTGTCAAATGGCGATGTTATTATTGCTTCTGGCATTTTATGTCGTGGATTGTATAAGCTCATAGACTATGAAAGATCTGAAAATGATTTGGCATGTGCAGTAAATGATTCTTAGGCTATGTCAGATGCAAAGCTTTGGCATGCACGCTTTGGTCATCTAAATTTTACTAGTTTGCTACGCCTGCACAAATCTGAAATGGTTTCCTCTTTGCCCAAACTTGAGGCACCTAGAAAACATGTTTGTGAAGGCTGTATTTTGGGCAAAATGCAGCGTTCCTCCTTTCCAAAAGATGGTTCAGTTCGGGCTACACAGAAATTGCAACTTGTACATAGTGATGTCTGTGGTCCTATGCAGACACCCTCTTTTGGAAATTACCTTTACTTCGTGACTTTCATTGATGATTTTTCCAGGCATGCATGGGTATATCCACTCAAAGTAAAGTCCGAAGTGTTCATGTGCTTTAAACAGTTTTTGGTTTTGGCTGAAAATCTGTCAGCATGTAAAATGGGCACCCTCCGTTCTGATCGAGGGGGGGAATATATGTCTTTTGATTTTAATGCATTTCTGGCTGAACGTGGGATAAAACGCCAATGTACAGTGTTGTATACAACTCAACAGAATGGAGTTGTTGAACGAAAGAACAGGTCACTCATGGAGATGGTGAGGTGCATGGTCAAGAGTGAGGCTTTACCACATAGTTTCCGGCTTGAGGCTATCATGTGTGGAGCATATGTACTGAACAGGTGTCCCACTAACGCGCTATTGGATGGCTGCTATGCAATCTGAATATGATGCTATAATGAAGAATGGTACATGGTCTTTATGTGACTTGCCTCCTGGCAAAAAGGCCATTGGCACTAAGTGGGTATACAAGCTGAAGCGTAAACCTGATGGTACAGTTGACAGGTATAAGGCTAAGCTTGTTGCAAAGGGTTATGCGTAGGAAAGAGGCATTGATTTTGATGAGACCTTTGCACCTACATGCCATATGACTACTGTTCGGAGCATTTGTGCACTTGCAGCCCATCATGGTTGGAATGTACATCAGTTGGACATTAAAATAGCATTTTTGAATGGTGACTTGCATGAAGAAGTGTATGTTTTTCAGCCCCGTGGCTTTGTGCAGAAAGGGCATGAAAACCAGGTGTGCAGGTTAAAGAAGGCATTATATGGTTTAAAGCAAGCACCATGTGCTTGGTATGAGAAGATACATGCCTATCTGGTTGCACATGGTTTTGAGAACAGTCCAACTGAAAGCACCTTATATGTTAAGCGTGCTAATGATGTGCTTCTGATCATTGTTGTCTATGTTGACGACATGCTGCTCACTGGTCCTATTGAGAAGCATATTACTGATTTCAAGGCTAATTTGCATGCCTCATTTGAGATGTCTGATTTGGGGCATTTGCATCACTATTTGGGCATTCAGTTTATGCAAGTTGATGGTGGAATGGCTTTGTGTCAAACGAAATATATTGACACATTATTGCAGCGTTTTGGCCTTGAAGACTGTAAGCCTATTGCCACTCCTATGGAGACAGGTTTACGATTGAGTCTTCATGATGTTGGAGATGCATTTGATGTTGTTCTCTATCAGCAGGCTGTTGGATGCTTGATTTACTTATGCATTACTCGGCCATATATTCAGTTTGTTGTCTCACAGATGAGCAGGTTTATGCATTGCCCAGGAGTCACGCATTGGAAGGCGTTTAAGCGCATCTTTTGCTACTTGAGTGGTACTCAGCTACTTGGGTTGTTTTATCCCAAGGGGGATCACTAACGCCAGATTTGCATGCTTTTTCTGACTCAAATTGGGCTGGTTGCTATGACACTCGTGTGTCCACCAGTGGTTTTTGCTTCATGCTTGGTAGCTCATGTATATCTTGGTTGAGCAAGAAGCAGCCTACTGTGGCCACTTCCAGTTGTGAGGCTGAGTATAGGGAAGCTTTCACAGCGAATGTTGCGTGTGTGTGGCTCAGACGCCTTATGGCTGATTTGGGTGTTGGCCAATCTTCTGCCATCACCATCTTCACTAACAGTCAGAGCGCATTGGCAGTTGCGAGGAACCCTGTGTTCCATGCTCGCACTAAGCACATTGAGGTGCATTATCACAATGTCAGGGAGAGGTTCTCTGCTGGGGAGATCAGCTTGGCACATGTGCCCACGCAAGAGAACATTGCAGACCTTTTCACGAAGGCTCTGCCTAGGGAGAAGTTTGAAGATTTCCGCAAAGCTTTGGGCTTACTTCCTTTTGTGGAGTGATTTCCACATAGCTTGGCACTTCCTTATACATGAGTGCCAGCCCCTTGTTCACCGCATCACTCCCAGGGGGGATTTATTGATATATTTAGGTAGTGATGTGTGTGAACACACTAGGACCACCGGGGCACTTTTTTCCCTCTTTAGGAGGTTTTTTTCCCCCGGCTTGTATATATGCTTATTGACCTAATGGGCTACTTATCTTTGTACATTCTCTAGTATTACATTCAGTATTGTGTGTTTGTGCTTCAAGCTTCTTCTTCTTCCTTGTGTTGTTCACGTGCTTCCGCAGACATCTATCTCCAACATGTGTATGTGTGTGCATGCTTGTGTGCTTCTCACTCACTCACTTGTGCACTCCACTTGCTCATGGTCATCATGCCACCCTCGTGTCTTCATAGATTGGTGGATCTCCTCATGTTTATGCTCATCACTATGCTTGGGTGACACCAAATTTGGCATCTTTGTCGGGGAGAGCACTTCGAGGACGAGCATGTGATGGTAAGACATAGAGTTGTGACATTGGTATCATAGGTAATTTCTTTACTTTTCATTTTTTTCTTACTTCCGTTATCACCATTATGATCCTCACCATCTCCCACCTCCATCTCCATCTTAGTTGAATTTTCAGTTTTTGGTCATATTCCCTTCCTTACCTCATTCCCCCCATTCCATTTGTGAGAGAAATCGAGAGAGAAATTTGTGCATTTACTTTTTGTGTGTTTGTGAGCTATTGTTGCAGGTTCAAGCAATACCACCATCTCCACCAGCTTTTGCAAGTGCGATAGACCTCTAGGTGGTTCTTTAGATGATGAGCTTAATCTATTGTGATAGACAAAGAAACTTGGTATTTCATGATTGCACGCTAGGCATGATAGACCGCACCAGTAGACCATCCCAAAACACTAGAAAGTTTTGCAATATTTGTGTTTTTCTAGCTTATCATGATAGACACTTATCTATCATGATAGACACCATCTATCTCGACAAACGCATCTATCGCAATAGACACCCATCTATCACCGTAGATGTCCCCCCACCCCCCGTGATAAAGACCATCTATCCCCACATCTATCACGATAGACCAAAATCTGCAATAGGTGGTAGATGATGGACGCCACCTATCATGATAGACAAAACCCATGATAGACCACGTATATCGTGATAGACAAAAGGTCACGATAGACGATAGATAGTGTCTATCATGAAAGACACCTGTCTATCATGACAGAGAGGTCTATCACGACATAGAGATTGTCTATCATGATAGACACTCATCTATCACGATAGACAAGTCTATCATGATAGACACCATTTATCATGATAGACAGATAAATTTAGCAATTTTTAGGGTTTATCAATATTTGTTCAAAATTTAGCTCAGTTTTTGGGACTTTTTCACGTTTTTGGAGCTCTTGAGAAGACTAAAGCAAGGTGCCAGTGCGCACAAGATTGGAAAATGCATATCTTGGGCTTTCAAGTGCAAACAAGGATAAGCAACTTGAGGTTGGAAGATCTCTCAACCCATCAATCAATTGCTTTAGCATAGGTTAAGTTCAATTAGTGGTGGTAATTAATTAGGAGCATGATAGGAACACTCAAGTTCAAAGAGTCTTTAAATTCCCAAGTTCAAGAAGAGATCAATTGCAATCAAGGGACAACATAAGGGCAAAACATTTAATCTGAATGGATGAAGAGAATTAAGTACAGCAAACCTAAATGCTCCTGATGATGCATGTTCCAAGACAAGGAAATACATCCAAAAGAAGTTAAAAGGAACAAGTAATTGATATCAAAGGAATCAACAATGTGGTTGCACAAGGGTAATTGGATTAATCAATAGGGCATATGAACCTTAGATCACGTGCACAATGAGGAAGAGATCGATGAAGTATTAGATCATATGAGACTACTATTATGACACAGCAAGATCGTGGACTCAGCAACTTAGCAACTATCCTTACGTGTTGAGTTCAAAAACAACAAGCGACTCAAAGATGTCATTTAGCATGAAGAATGGCTTACCTGGAAACTTGTGAAGGACCCTATAAGACCTAGCTAGAATGCATCCGAACTAATCGATTAAGTGCCCACATCTATGAGGATGGTCTTAGTCGTCCAACTCAAAAACCATGATCAACCCTATAGGATTGAGCATCCAGTGGTCAAGTTCAAAGAGGGCTCATACGTAGATAAGCAAGGAACCATGTATGTGGGCACAAGATCACTTGATAGGAGGGATGATTTTGGAATACTCATTCCTTAATTAGCATAGGATATAGGTCAAGATGACATAGGAAAAGATCCAAAAGCACCTCGTGGGAAGCATATCTTATCGAAGATAATCACACCAAAGTGGATTCCCCAAGACAATAAAAGCATAGAACTCTTCTTGAATAGAGATAAAGATGAAACCTTCTAGAGCTTCAAGCTAGATAGACTCAGTGGCCTAAGTGAAGTAACAATCTATGAATTCAAGGACCCAAATCCCCCTGGAAAGGTTATCTATTTAGAAAACTCTTGTGAAAAAATGTTTGTGGTATTGGAGCATAGTAGAAATGATGTGCCTTAGGCCCCACAAGGTGTAGGATTTTTGCATCTGTTTGGAAGTCAAAAAGAAATGCCTAGAGAAAGACTTGAGGTGAGCTTTGCCTAACATATTGAGAAATCAATATGAAACTCGTAATCAGACACGGATTCCGAACTTGGAGAATCAGCTTGCAGTAGAACGGTTTGTTGATGGGGAGACTGCAGAGGTGTTTATCACTCGCATAGAGAATCTACGAGATCAAATGGCAGGAGCAGGTGTTCAAAATTCAAGTGAGGAGCTAGCTCGTCGTTGTCTTCGAATCTGTCCACCTAAGTTTGATGGTTTGGTAATTGCTCCTAACTCTCAAATAAGACCTCAACCACTAACTTTTGAAGAATTTAGTGCCTTACTCATGGAGGAGGAGTTGCAGCTCAAGGCAAGGAGTGGTGGTAGCAAAGGAGATGCTGCATTGACAGCAAATGCCAAAGGAGGCAAAGCAGACTCTTCAAAAGATGGAGACAAAAAGAAGAACGAAAAAAAGAAGTTCAAGGGAGAGTGTTTCCACTGCAAGAAGAAAGGACACAACATCCAAGACTGTCGCATCAAGAAGGCAGAAGAGAAGAGTGGCTTTCAAAAAGGTGGCAAGGGCAAGGAGTCTGCCAAGACAACAGAAACAGAGCTTGAGTTATTTGTTATGATAGAGAAGGTGTGCTCCTCACTGAAGATTTAGGAACAAGTGACTCATGGGTGTTGGACAGTGGTGCATCTCGTCACATGATGAGTAGAAAAGACCTTTACAATTCCTTACAGCCTATAATGGAACCCATCACAGTAAAGGTAGGGAACATTGCAAGATGTCCTGTAGAGGGCAAAGGTACGGTTTCTTTCATTAACACTAATGGTGATATCAGAAAGCTTTCAAATGTGTTGTATGTTCCACAAATAAAACGAAATCTACTTTCAGTAGCTTCTATAACTAATCAAGGTCATCAAGTATCTTTCAGTAAGACAGGAGCTAAGATTATGGACGGTAACAATAACATTGTTGGGACTGGCATAAGGAGGAACAACCTGTATGAGTTGTGTGCTCTTACAGCCACTACAAATGTGGGCATAAGTAAGCTATGGCATGAGAGATTCGGCCACATTGGATACCCTGTACTGAAGGAGATGCATCACAGAGGTATGGTTGCACACCTACCATCAATTGCAGAAATGAAGGAACCATGTGAAGCTTGCATGATGGGCAAGCAACAGAGGAAGGCATTTGCACAAGAAAGCAAGAGCAAGGCAAGCTATCCTCTAGAGTTGGTGCATGTTGACTTGTGGGAAAAATGCCTACACAGGCCTTGGGTGGATCTTCCTCCTTCATGTTACTTGTCGACGACTATAGTAGGAAGATGTGGGTGTACTTCCTTCGCGATAAGGCTCAAGCTTTTGGTAAGTTTAAAGAATGGCTTCAACTTGTTGAAACTGAAATAGGGAAGAAGATGAAGAAATTCAGGACAGACGGTTGTGGTGAGTTCACATCAATAGAGTTTGAAGATTTCTGCAAGAGTAAGGGAATCAAGCATCAACTGACAGTGGCACATAGTCCTCAACAGAACGGTGTTGCAGAACATCGAAATCAAACCTTCATGGAGATGGCAAGGTGCATGTTGAAAGGAAAGGGTTTGCCTAATCAATTTTGGGCAGAGGTTGTCAACACTGCTGTCTACATCTTGAATCAAAGATACACTAAGGCACTTGATGGAAAGACTCCACAAGAAGCCTACACTAGTAAAACACCTTCTGTTTCCCATTGCAAAGTATTTGGAAGTGAATGTTATGTACATGTTCCAGATAGGGAGAGAAACAAGCTTCAACCAAAAAGCATCAAATGTATCTTCCTAGTGTACAGTGAAGATAAGAAGGCTTATAAGCTTTATGACCCTGAGGCTAAGAAGATCATGGCGAGTCGTGATGTGGTGTTCAAGGAGGAGCAGCCACATGCAGTGGAGGAGGAAAAGAGAGCTTCCACTTTATCATCAGGGAAGCATCATCTTCAGATGATGAGTCTGAAAGTCACCAACCTGTTGACACCCAAGTGGAAAAGCCATTGCCACGTTGGGTGAGGCAGCTCTATGATTCTACAAACCCCATCCCACAGTCACTAGAACAGGTTGCAGATGGACCGAGGCAATCACAGAGAATAGAGGAACAGATACGGGCAAGCGCTCATATTGTAAACATAGCCTTAATGGCCGATCTCATTCAAGAAGAAGCGAAGGAACCAAGCAATGTGGAAGAGGTACTCCATGATCCGAATTGGAGGGCTACCATGCAAACAGAATACAACAATATCATGAAGAATGGAACTTGGGAGCTAGTGGATCGACCCCCTAAGTGTAAAGTCATTTGCACCAAGTGGGTTTGGAAGCTAAAGTACAAGGCTGATGGTACTCCAGAAAAATATAAAGCAAGACTTGTTGCACATGGCTACTCACAAGTTGAAGGCATTGACTTTTTGTGAATCATTTTCCCGGACTGCAAGAATGACTACTATCCGAGTAGTACTAGCTGTGGCTGCACATAAGCATTGGCCAGTCTATCACATGGATGTCAAGTCAGCGTTCCTATATGGAGACCTCAAGGAGGAGGTATATGTGTCTCAGACACCAGGGTTTGAGGCTCTCGATTCAGAGAACAAGGTATGTAAGCTGAAGAAGGCATTATATGGGCTAAAACAAGCCCTTAGAGCATGGTACCAGTGGATAGATAAGTATCTCTTGGACCTAGGTTTCAAAAGATGTGCTTCTGATGCTAACTTGTATGTTCTAAAGAGAGGAGGGAAGACAATTGTGCTTGTACTCTATGTAGATGACCTTGTGATTACAATAAATGATGATGCTCTTCTTCAACAAGCAAAAGATGCCTTGAGTTCAAATTTTGAAATGACAGACTTAGGCCTAATGCATTATTGCTTAGGTCTTGAAGCTTGGCAGGAACCATGGAAGATTTTCATCTCTCAACAAAAGTATGCAAGAAAAATATTGAAGGCATTCGACATGGAGGATTGCAAGGAAATTTCTACACCTATGGAGGTCAACACAAAATTATCTATTGAAGATACTTCACCTCCAGTGGATATTGGAAGATACAGGAAATTAGTTGGAAGTCTAATCTACTTGTGCAATCGCAGACCTGACATCTCTTATGTTGTTGGAGTAATAAGCAGGTTCTCTAATAAGCCTTGCCAAACTCATTGGAAGGCAAGCATGCAGATACTCAGGTATGTGAAAGGAACTACTGATTATGGTATTCTTTATGAAGAAGGATCATCTCTGGTTGGATACTATGACTCAGATTGGGCAGGAGATATTGATACCAGAAAATCAGTTTCTCGATATTGCTTTTCTTTAGGATCAGGGATTTTCTCTTGGATTAGTAAGAAGCAACCAACTGTAGCATTATCTTCTACTGAAGCTGAGTACAAAGCTACATGTGTTGCAGCATGTGAAGGAGTATGGTTGAGGAGGATCCTATGGCACATAGGAATACAAGGACAAGAGGCCACAGAGTTGAAGTGTGACAACCAAAGTTGCATGGCCATCACCAAAAATCCTGTTTTCCATGCATGTACCAAGCACATAGAAATCCAGTATCGCTATTGTTGGAGAATTCCTCTCCTAATCGCAGTGGAAAGTGTAGAAGACCTTCTCAGGATCAAGACTCTTGCCAACAGTAGAACCTTCAAATGAAAATTGGTACCAACTGAAATACCCAATGAACTTGAAACTTTGGTCACTCAAACTAGACACCTAGAGATTTCAAAATAGACTACCTGTCCACTCAGTTAGGTTGAAAACTAGACTTCACTAAAACCTAAATAACTCACAGACCATAAAGAATTTCATAAAACTGTTCTAGATAGAGGAAGTACTTGAGATAAGCTTTCCAACGAATGTTTAAACACTAAAATTGGATACATATATTGAGAGATATGACTCTTACAAGTAGACTACCAAAAAATGGGTGTGCGGCTGGACATACTCTATGAGAGTAAATTGAACGAAATGACTCAAAACAATTGAAGTAGCTACAAGGGGGCTTCCACGCCTTCTTCCTCTATTCTTGAGTGTCCTCCCTTGCCTCTTTTATAGCCAAGTGACCAAAAACTCTCATGATGAGTTTGAGAGCTCTTCTCCATCATTTCTCCACTACTTTGGACAGCCACTCCTCTTACAGTTCAGTTTTTGGATTTGATTCTCTTTTGAATGATTCTCTTTTGGCCTCCACTACTTGATGAAGTAAATGCTTCTATTTTTCATTTTTGTATTTTTCTTCTACTTGAAGAAAATCTTTTTTGCAAAAATATATACGAGCTTACTTCTTTATTTTTAACACTCCTCCTCAAGCTCACATGTGAGCTTGCACCTTCAGCCATATCCTACAAGTTGATGTCGTCCTTGAACTTCTTTAGCTTAGAAGCATCTAGGGACTTTGTAAGCATGTCTGCAACCTGGTCATTAGTTCCAATGAACTTTATATCCACATCCTTGCTCAAAACTTTTTCTCGAACATAATGATAATGCACTTCTATGTGCTTGCTTCGTGCATGAAACATTGGATTGTTTGTCAAGTGAATGCTTGACATGTTGTCACCATAAATTGGAATGGTCTCCACCTGCACATCAAGATCAGTGAAGAGCTTCTTAATCCACATAGCTTCACAAGTTGCAAAGGCTAAACCTCTATATTCAGCTTCTATAGATGATAGTGCAACAGTAGGTTGCTTCTTTGAGCTCCATGTGATAGGTTTGCTACCTATCATGAACACATAACCTGAAGTGGATCTTCTATCTTCCTTCAAACCAGCCCAATCAGCATCACTAAAGCCCTTTACCTGCAATTCTTCATCATATCTATAAAACAATGCATGATTGACAGTGTGCTTCACATATCTTAGCACTCGTTTGGCTGAATTTAAATGTTCACTTGTTGGAGCTTGCATAATTGAGAAAGAACTCCAACAATATAACACAAATCTGGTCTTGTGATCGTAGCATAGATCAATGAACCTATAATACTCCTGTATGTAGTTACATCATGTAACTTCTCTCCATCATTTGAGCATAGCTTCACATTTGTGTCCATAGGTTGAGTGAGTGGTTTGCATTCACTCATTCCAAGTCTGAAAAGAACATCCAATAGGTACTTTCTTTGCATCAAGTAAATGCCATCTTTTCCATAGACTATCTCAATGCCTAAAAAGTATTTCAGCTCACCAAGATCTGAAATTTTAAACTCCTTACCGAGTTTCCTTTTGATCTCTTGTATTCCTGTAACATTACTTCCTGTTATGATGAGATCATCAACGTATATGCAAATATATACCTGCTTGCCTTCTTCTTTCTTCATGTAGAGAGAGGGATCTGCATTACTTGGACTATACCCACACCTTGTGAGGTACTCGACCAATCTTTGATTCCAAGCACGTGGTGCTTGCTTCAGCCCATACAAAGCTTTCTTCAATCTACAAACAAGATCTGGATGCTTTCTATCTTCAAATCCAATCGGTTGACTCATGTATACCTCTTCTTGAAGTTCACCATTGAGAAAAGCATTTTTTATGTCAAGTTGGTACAATGGCCATCTCCTTGCTGCACCTACTCCAATCAAGGTTCTAATTGTTCCCATCTTTGCAACTGGGCTGAAAGTCTCTTCATAGTCGATGCCATGAGTTTGCTTGAATCCTTTTGCTACTAGTCTAGCTTTATGCCTAGCTAGAGAACCATCAACATTTCTCTTTATTTTAAACACCCATTTATTTGGAACAATCTTCATACCTTCAACCTTTGGAACGAGCTCCCATGTGTAATTGTCCTTGAGAGCTTTTATCTCTTCTTGCATAGCTTCTTGCCATTCTTTTTGTGTACATGCTTCTTCATATGCATCCGATTCTTTGTCTTTGACCACTTGTGTCATATATGCAAAATGCTTTGCAATAAAACTATCATAGCTCAGCCTTTCAATTGGATACCTTGCTCTTGAAGACCTCCTTTCATTTCCTTTTGAACATTGCTTCTTCAACCGATTCAACTTTACCTTTGGTGTGATCACCTCTTCATACTCTTCTTCACTTGCATTTGAATCACTATTTTGGGCAGCAATTTCAGCTTTAGATCTTTCATAAGTTGATGTTGGTGATGATGAATGACTCCTTAGCCTCCCCTTCCATGTTGAGCTTTCTCCAAGTGATGTAGAAGCTTCTGGACCTGACATTTGAGTGCTTGTTTGCTGAAATTCTTCTTGGACAACACCTCCATCATCTTCGCAATCTTCTTCAAGAATCTTCTCTTTCCCTTTGTCTCCAAACCATGGTCTTAGCTCATCAAATACCACATCTCGTGAGACTCGTAGCTCCTTTGTCACCGGATTGTAGCACCTGTATCCCTTTTGCTCCGATGAATATCCAATGAAAATACATTTTTCTGACTTTGCCTCCATCTTTGTCCTTAGTTCTTGAGGGATGTGAACATAACACACACATACAAAAACTTTGAGATGTGTAAGGTCAGGTTTCTTACCGGAGTAAACCTCCTCGGGAGTTAGATTATGCACTCCAGCCGTTGTACACTTGTTCATCAAATAAACAGCCGTACTAGCTGCTTCAGCCCAATAGTTTAGTGGCACCTTCATCTCGTTGAGCATGCACCTTGCAACTTTTGTGATATGTCGATTTTTCCTTTCAGCTATTCCATTTTGTTGAGGTGTGTACCTACATGTAAATTGTCTCTTGATGCCATTTTCATAAAGAAAATCTGAAAATTCTTTGGAGAAATATTCTCCTCCTCCATCAGACCTCAAGGTCTTTATGTAGCGTCCTGTTTCCTTTTCTACCTGTGCTTTAAATCTCTTGAACATGGAGAACACATCTGATTTTTGTTTTATGCAAAACATCCATACTTTCCTTGAATGATCATCAATAAAAGTGACAAAATATCTATTACCAACCACTGATGGTTGTTGTGATGGTCCCCATACATCCGTGTGTATCAAGTCGAGGACATTCCTTGCCACATAGTTGCTCTTCTTGAATGGTTATCGAGTTTGCTTTCCTAGTTGGCATGCTTCACAAAACTCATGTAGTCCAGCATCATTGAATCTTGGAAGACCTCTTACCACTTCATGGTTTCTCATGTCCTTGAGCTTGGGAATGTTGATATGTCCAAACCTTTTGTGCCACAAATCGATTTCAGCAATCCTCTTGTTTCCAAACTGAATATACATCACCTTTCCATGTGGTTGTTGAATGTCCAAGGTGAACATCCTACCTTCTTTCCTTCCTTGAGCAATGACCTTGAATCCTTCTTTTGGATTCTTTATAAAGCTGCCTTTTTCATTGAAGATAACATGATATCCTTTCTCTACCATTTGTCCTACTGAAATCAAATTCTTTGCAATAGTAGGAACATGAAGAACATCAGCCAATACCTTTTTATCTCCAAGCTTGATATCTCCAACATGCTCAATTGCATGTTGAGTTTCATCGCCGGTCTCCACACATCCTTTTCCACTTGGAGCTTGTAGCTTTGTGAATAAATCTCCTTGGCATGTCATATGGTTGCTGCAACCTGAATCTATGAACCATTTTTGGTCATCACTTCTTGAGTTGTTGTAGTCATGCTTCATGGCAAGCATGGTTTTCTTGTCTCCTTCACTTGATGTACTCACATAGTTATTTTGGCTCCTTTGGTTGCCTCCATTCAGCCTTCCATTCTTTTGCCAACAATCATTTGCATAATGTCCTAGTTTACCACAATGATAACATGTTATACCTTTGTGAGGATTGTATGAACCTCGACCTCTTCCTCTATTTCTTCCTCGACCTCTTCCATGTGTATTGTCATTTGAGTTGTCCTCCGAGTTGTGTTGGCTGAAATTTGTGTTGTTGTAGCTTCTTCCTCTTCCTCTCGAGCCTCCTCTTGAGTTCCTTCCTCTACCTCTTCTTGCATATAACATTTGACTATGGTTGTCCTTACCTTTTTTGCCTTCTCCTTGTTGAGCTACCTCTTCAGCCACAAGATTTGGTATAATCTCGTCGAATGTTGGTAGATGATCTTTGTAAAGAATGTTTGTGATGAGGGGCTTCCACTTTTCTTCACTCCTCAAGCCATTGAGGGCTATTTGGATGATGTCTTCCTCTTCTATCTTGCATCCAACTGATGCTAGATGATCTCGAAGCTCCTTGATCCTCAATGTATACTCACTAATGCTTTGGTTTGAGCTTTTCTTCATGTTGTTGAGCTCGCTCTTGAGTTGCATCCTCCGAGACCTTGTTGAGGTAACATACACCTTCTCCAATGCTTCCCAAACTTCCTTAGCTGTTTCTAAGCTTTGCACATGACCAATCATAGTATTAGAAATAACTTGTGAGATGAGCAACATCACCCTTCGATTCCTCTCTTCCCAATCTGCAAATTGTCTCCTTTGTGCCGGAGTAATGTTGGGATCTTCAAGGTCCACCGGTTGTGGATCATCTCCACTAACTAGACTCCATAAACCTTTACCTTTAAGGTAATTTATCATTCTATACCTCCAAGACTAAAAATTATCTTTGTCTAACTTCTCAACTTGTTGTCCTAAATCAGCCATTGAAAACTTCCAAGATTGAAGTTTACCTCAAGTATTGTGTGGTGCTCTTCCTTGATTTTACGAAGCTCCCCCTTGATTTGTAGCTTCTCCTTTGCTTCTCTTCAGTTCCAACGCTTTACCTCTTCAAAATCCAATGCTCTGATACCAAATGTTCGAGAATTCCCCTCCTAATTGTAGCGGAAAGTGTAGAAGACCTTCTCACGATCAAGACTCTTGCCAATAGCAGAACCTTCAAATGAAAACTCGTATCAACTGAAATACCCAATGAACTTGAAACTTTGGTCACTCAAACTAGACACCTAGAGCTTTCAAATGAGATATCAAACACTCAATTTGGAGTAGATTTGAGTTGGCAACTATTTTATTCAAAACAGACTACCTGTCCACTCAGTTATGCTGAAAACTAGACTTCACTAAAACCTAAATAACTCACAGAGCATAAAGAATTTCATAAAATTGTTCTAGACAGAGGAATTACTCAAGATAAGCTTTCCAATGAATGTTTAAACACTAAAATTTGATACATATATTGAGAGATATGACTCTTACAAGTAGACTACCCAAAAATGGGTGTGCAGCTGGACATACTCTATGAGAGTAAACTGAACGAAATGACTCAAAACAATTGAAGTAGCTACAAGGGGGCTTCCACGCCTTCTTTCTCTATTCTTGAGTGTCCTCCCTTGCCTCTTTTATAGCCAAGTGACCAAAAACTCTCATGATGAGTTTGAGAGCTCTTCTCCATCATTTCTCCACTACTTTGGACAGCCACTCCTCTTACAGTTCAGTTTTTGGATTTGATTCTCTTTTGAATGATTCTCTTTTGGCCTCCACTACTTGATGAAGTAAATGCTTCTATTTTTCATTTTTGTATTTTTCTTCTACTTGAAGAAAATCCTTTTTGCAAAAATATATACGAGCTTACTTCTTTATTTTTAACAACTATGTGTGTGAGTTGATTGAGGACGGGGTCGTGGAGATAAGCTATTGCCCTACTGAAGAAAATGGAGCAGACATCTTCACCAAGGCTCTTGGGAAAGAGAAACTTCTTCGACACTTTCCAAAGCTTGGGATTGGACCAAGGAGGTAGTTCACCATCGGGTGGACATTGAGGGGGGGTGTTAAATGTGTTCAATACTCCACCCTCGTGTGACCACAAGTGATCCATGGAGCTCTAAGTTGTAAGGCCCCCATTATGAGGAGAAGCCATTATGAGATCCCGGACATTTGTGGAACCCTAACTTCCAAGTTAGATGAGGTCTATGTGTGACCGTTGATGGTTATAGATGATCTTTGTGAGCCTAGCCGCTAGGTTAGGTAGGGCATAAACTTCGAGGCCATTGGGTTGGCATTTAAGGTGAAAATAAAGGCCCTGTGGCATCGTGCGGTTTCCCAATAGAACCTTAATGGGGGGAGTGCAGAGGGGGCTTGCCCCTTCTGCGGGGTCCGGGGGCCCTATCCCCCCGGCCCGTAGGGCCAAGACGGTAGGACTTCTGGTCATGGAGATCTTGTCGGATCATATATTTTACCAACTATTTTGTATCTCCCGACTACGTTTATCTATACCGAACCGCCTTGTAAAAGCTATATAAGCATGGCCCAGGTTGAGCTTTACATAGCATTGCCCACTAGTAAGCCCTTCATCTAGAGTCTGTCTAGATCGCCATCTAAGCTCCACATTGGGAGCGCACGGGTGGACAACATCATCATTGTAACTACATTAAGCTCAGCAATCTAAGAATTTGAGTTCTCTATCGCTCAGTCTGCATCTATCTTTGTCTGCGTTTTTCTCTCAACTCTGTCTACAAGTCTATTCCGATGTGCTGTTATTTTCTTACATCGTATACACCTCAATAGAATGAGTTGTTGAGCGGAAGAATAGGTCACTCACGGAGATGGTGAGGTGTATGGTCAAGAGTCAGGCTTTGTCACATAGTTTTTGGCATGAGGCTATTATGTGTGTACTATATATACTTAACAGGTGTCCCACTAAAGCATTGCAGTCTTTCACTCCATATGAGGCTTGGCATAGTTGCAATCCATCTTTTGGTCACATACATGTCTTTGGTTGTCTAGCATATGCATTGGTGCCTAAACAATAATGCAAGAAATTGGATGATAAAGTAGTGAAATGTATTTTTGTTGGGTACAGTTCTGAAAGCAAAGGCTATCGTTTGTATCATTGACAGAATAAATGTTGGAGAAACAATCACTAATTGGACATACATTTGAAGATCAAAACTTTAGAATAAAACCACATGCCTATGTGAAGGGACAAATTCACAAGTGTATTATATTTGTAAAGTTAGTTCACTTTAGTTCTAGAAGTTTTTTTAAAAGGTCATGAAAATAAGAAATCTATATAAGTTAGTTTGTATCAATTGACGCGGAGGGGAAGACAATGAGAAAGTGAGTTAGTACTCATTTTATATGACTGAGAATAGTCAAGCTTCTCTATGTGAGAAGGCACCTGTGTATTTTTTGAGTTTTCATAGCTATGACAAGAAATAGTTAAAGTTTTGTGTATAAGTCTTCTTCCTCCATCTCCAGTGTTTTTCTTCTGTGCAATGTTTTGAAGAATTGAAGTTTTTCAAGCAAGTCGATGCCTGGCATCGAATGTATGTTGAAAGGTTGACTTTTATGCGGGAAGTCGATGCCTGGCATCAAATCTTGGTCGATAGTCATTGTTTCATTCTCTGAGTGTTACCTGTTGTTGAATCTTCTAAAAACATGAATTTTGTGAAGCAACTCGATGCCTGGCATCGAGTTTCAGCATAAAAGCGATGCTTGGCATCAACTTCTAGCATAAAAGTGCTTCATTCATATCTTTGGTTACACATGCCTATTTCAGGAAAGAAAAAGTGGCTGAAAAAGCTGAAAGTCGATGCGTGGCATCGACTTTTGGTTGCAAGTCGATGCTAGGCATCGAATTTTCATTTTTAGACACTCAGGATTACTAAAACAGGCAAAAATTCTATTTTTGGAAGTCATACAGGGTCATCTTGTGAAGGCTATATCTTGAGTTCTAGAGATTTGTTTCTTGCATGTGATAGCTTGTTGGAAAGCTCTACTCTTCTACTTTCATCGACCAAAAGATCTTGGAGAAATAATATTTGAGGTAAGAGAAATTAACAAAATATGAAGGTATGTCATTTTAGTGACTAGAAAGTTCTGAAGAAGTAAAGTTTTTGGTTTTGGCTATCATTTCCCAAAGTTTGGAGTGGCAATGAGTTTATGGTGACCATAGAGGTGTTCTAGTGTCACATTAATTCATTTCTTGTGGTGTTTTACACATCAACAAGTGGTAGCAGAGCAGAAAGGTCCTAAAGAGCAGAAGGCGGCAAAGGTACGAGAAGTTTTTGAAAAGTTTTTCATTAAAGGTTGAAAGGTGAAGCATTTGAAGACACAAGGCATCAAAAGGTTACTTCAAAAGTATCCTCATACACAAAGAACTCCAAGAGGTATTATTCTTTATCCTTTAAGCTCAAAGGTTGCAATAGAAGGAAAGGAGTATGGCAGATCATATCTCCATTGACAAACTGGACAGAGATA